>JAZKJV010000615.1:501017-556565 GCA_037367405.1 Ottelia alismoides
TAAATAACACAAACATGTGCCCTCCATCAGTTGTCCCTCCATCTACATTTTAAAGTGTGACAAACTACTGAGATTGTGGATTGAATGCAAGAACTGACTTATTCCTTAGTGTTGAGGATTAGGTCTTGAGGAGAGTCTCTTGGACTGGGACCTTGGGTGATATTGCGACTCAACTCTCATGATTGTAGTACACTAAAAGTCATATCCTTATACTTTATGTACATACAAACATTCGATTCCTTTTGACTAGAGCTTGGTTGAGTCCAGATTTTTGGGGCCACTCAAATCAAGGATTCTTGATGAATTAAGCCTTGAAAATTCACATGTACTACCAGGGATTAATCTGACTCTTTCGTTCTTTAAAATGCCTGAGGATGAGCATAGTTTAAGTATGTGGAGTGATAAATCTTTGATTTATCATCACACTCACTTATTATCCTCCTAGCTTAGACGAGTCAATAATTCATCTATAATTCCTTAATTAACAACTAATCCCTTGCTAATAATTAACCCTAATTATTGTATAAAATTAACATATTTTTATTTTCTTTATTTTCCTTATTCTTTATTAAAAAATCCAAAAAATTAGATAAAGTGTTATATATTTATTTTATCTTTAAAAATAAATTAAAAATACAAAAAGATTAGGAATACTTTAAAAGAGGTGTTTTTATTCATTAAAAATGCTTCCAAAATTTCTACTGTGTACATATAACCTTCTTTCACTTTTTATTCAACATGAAACCTATAGATCTCATCGATATCTACAACTTTCACGTTTTAACTTTTTTCTGATTCAGCTTTATTTTAGTTCTTATTTATTTATTTTTGAATAATTTCATTAGGCCATGTTTCGCTCTCTGGAGCCGTCACGCGACTCGGCTCTTCATCAGCCACCCGCCTTCCTCCTCTGTCATTTGATCAGATCTTCCGATCCGATATGGTCTGTTCACCTGCATCTCAACCAGGACCCTCTGATCATCTTGATTAGAGTGATTCCAACCAGGATCGCTTAATCCAATGGCCATTGTACAAACTTCTTCCTCTATAACGGTTGCCACCTCGCCGGACCCCACTCTTCTCCCATTTTCCCCTTATCATCCCATGATGCCTCTCCTCTCGTTAACTCCACTCCCACGAAGCCCTAACTTCCGCCGATCTCTCCATACACTTAATGCCCCTCATCATGCTCCTTAGAACCCTCGTCAGTGGTTACAAAGTCCCATGATCCAACTTTCGTAACTTCCAGAATTCCACCTTCAAATCCTCCATCTTCGCCTCCCATTCACTTGGTCCACCATTTAAGACGCTCTAGCCCATCTCTCCTTCTCTTGTGACAAAGGAAGGAGGGATGGAGACACGATGATGGTAGGTTGCTACAATGTGACCCATGGCCATCCGACCATGTCTTGGCATCAATTGATAGTTGTTCGAGCTCTCTGGCATGGCTAACCATATAAAGAGAAGACCGAAGGCTCAAATCGAGTCTTAACCCAAGCCTCTTTTCAGTCCGAGTTCCTTTTCAACATCAGGTAAGGTCTCCTATCTTGTTTTCCCTCGTGTTTCTCTCTTTTAATCACACATACACTCACTATCTCATCTTCAATCTATCGCCCTCTAAGCTCCATAGTGCATCCCTCTCATTCGCAAGAGGATCCAATCACCACCACCTTCCTCCAAACCTCTCATCATCCTAGTCATTCTCCTCTGCTAGAGGCAGAGGAGAACACACTTAGGGCAACCGCCTTCTATGCCTCAGCTACGCTCCGTCCACTCCACTTCATTTCCCCCATGCTTCATCTATTTTCTACTAACCCTTACGTAGGTCCAAATCCTTAATGGTCAGAGCCGACCTCGCTACTCCATTCTAGATCTTCTACGCCAGCGAGGGAGCATCATCTTATCGCTTCAGCCATCCCTACCGTTTCCTTCTCTTCTAGGGTCTTCACTAGCCTCCTCTAATTCTTCTCCGCCCTTCAGCACTCAAGGAAGATGACGGAGAATCTTTTGGTGGCTCGTTGTAGCCACACCTTTACCGCCACATTGAGGAGGATGATGACAGAGATCCATGCTACAGATACTATCGATCATCTGATCAGACAATCCATAGCCATCTCTAACCTTGGAACCAACCCAAGAGGCTCGGTGGAACCATAACAACGATGAATCTGGAGCCCACTCCATGTGTCTTTCGAGCCTGCAATTGACCTAGTCTCGCCCTGAGCCTAGCTTGTTGATGAATACTCACTTCATCACCTTTATTCTTTCATCTTTGCCTTAAATCCCTAGTCAAATGCATGTATATGTCATTAATTTGTCAAAATAAACACTTTAAAAGCTATACGGAATATTATCTAAAATATTGCATAATTATTGCATTTAATTCCTAAATAAAAGAATAATGGAAGAAAAGAAAAAAGAAACGAAGTGTCGAAGACATAAGTGACCCTAAACCCTGAGACCCAATCATAATGATGACTTGGTTGTCAAGGAATAAAATAGATGGAGATAGGGCAGAGAAACTGTACAGAAAATACATAGAAAACCGCACATAAAACCCTAATTTAATTGCCCAAATATAGATGTTAAGGACCTATTTTATTTTATTATTTTTTCACTTCAAATAATAAAACCCTTAACATGAATAATGTAGATAAAAATACAAAAAAATACAAAATTGAGTTCACATAAAAAATATTGCACAGTGTGCTTGGGACATACAAAAAAAGGCCAACATAAAAACTTCACAGACCTATATCTTCTCCATATTGTATCAAAATAGGCAAAAATTTCCTTTAATTGTATATGACTTTTATTAAGCTATTTAATGAGTGTGATTTCATTTAGTTTGGAGTTAAATGCAAAAGCTAGGTTTCGGTCCCCCATTGTGCAATATACTTATATATTATATTCAATATATTTATTCTTTATATTTTCAATTTATTATATTTTTATAAAATTATAAATATCATATAAATATTTAAAGTAAATTAAAACATTAAGATAAAATTAAAATAAATCAACTACTTTAATATATAGATGAAATATACCTATATATACATATAAATATATATATATATATATACATATAATTAATTAAGTGTACAAATAAACACATAAAAATGTAACAAAAATATCTAAAAAGTTAAATAAATTAAAAATATATAAAATACTTATATATATATATTAATAAAATATATCATATGAATTAAAATAAAATATCAAATATACAAGTATATTTACCTATAATTATACCTGCAATTATTAACCCCTAATAAACCATCTCGAAAAATATATAAAATATGTATAAAATAATATATAAAATTATAAATATTTTTTATAACCTGAAATCAAATAATTAATTTAATATTTTTTACTGAATTTACAAATGATTTTTGGGTTCCCTTTTCTGGTGGTCCACGTGGACAAACCATAGACCCTTGACAGTTGACCTCCGATCAACTGTTCGGCCAACCCTAGTCACTGGTGTCAGAAGTTACATGCGACCCTTATTCTCCATTTACCACTCAACCTCTACGTTTCCTTCACCCTTGAGCCTTCCATACCAGGTACATCAGCGACCTTCGCTGACAACTCCCTTCTCATATTTCCATCCTCCTTTACACACCATAGCTCCTTGAAAACCAATGACCATCTGTCTATAAAACCCTCTCTGTCACCCTCTTTTGAAGCTTGATCCCCTTTTGAGATCTCTTAGACCCTCAGATAATGTGAATCCGAGATAGCTAAGTGTCAGGAAGCTTCTCCGTCAATTTGCATCGATAAGGAGAAGGATTTGGGTCTGATCCAGACAATCCTCAGAGGAGACTCCTAGCGATTATGCTTCTTTGGTCTTAGGATCAAATCAAGGCCCTTTTACTGCGTTTCTAGGCTTATTTTTATCTTAGGTTTATAATTCATAGTTTAATTTCAGTAATTACCTCTAGTTTTAGGTATATTTCCAAGAATGTCGTACACCTAGAGCTCGATCACCAGGCCTAAATCACCTTTATCCTGCATGTATCTCGATGCATACACACCTCCTCTTCATTCCACAACATGTTATTCATCTTTCGCCCCATTATCCACCCTCGAGTCTACAAGAATCAAGGTCCGTAGAGCTTGAGATCATCCACCTCACTAGATCCCTCTCGCCCCTCCATTCAACTGTGCATTCGAGCATCATTTTGGGCCGAGATGACTATCTCGAACCAAGGAAGATTTTTTGCAGTAAATAGCACTCAAGGACCCCTTTGGACCCATATAGAATACTTGGAGATGCTCCAGGTGATTAGTACCTATCAGAATTACTAGGGCTCCCTCGACATCATCTGAACCACCATGCACATGCGGAGGAGCCCCAACATCATGCAACTGTCGTTAGATCGGAGTTTGGTCGCCCGACGAGGAAGTAATCGAAGATAGCCAGGGCAGTTGTTCTTGGCATTCTTCTAATCAGCCAAGGAGTCATTAGATCAACCGTGCACCTAGATCTAAACTGAGTCGTACAATTAAATTGAAGGGGCACACCTCTCTAGTCGTTAGATCAAACGTGTGGCACACCAAAGACGACTGGATCCAACGAGGCCAAGTGGTAAAATTTTCACTTAAAACTCTCCACCTTTTGTATTTCCCAAATAGTACTATAAATATTTTAGTATGTGTGAAATTAATTAGAAAAAATGCAACAAATCCCATGAACTTTTAATTAATTGTAAGTAGGTCATGTGTCAGCTCAGCTCGCGTAGCCCCCACGTGAGTTGGGTATTTTATGCTTATACCCCTCTGGTTTTACATATTTTGTTTTAATAAATAAAAACCAACTTTCATTTTAAAACTTCTGGGCAGTTTGCATGTAACCACTTGTATTTAAGTTTTTTTGCAAAAATACCCCAGTCAACTTAATCATTTTTATGCATATTTGTTTATTTTCCATAAATACTTTCCATGCTCCAAAATTATGAAAAAATAGGCTTATGTGCCTTATTTAATGCTCCTCCATGCCATATATTTTATTTTGCATTTCACACACATTTTCTAGTTATTAAAAATTAAAAGAGCATGTTTCATTCCCTATTTGCCTTAGAAAATACAAATGGTTATAAAATCCTCTTTAAAATTTTCAAAAAAATACCTAATGTTTATCACTATATTTTATAACTTCATACCAAACTAGTAAGAGAATCCTTATCTCTCTCGTAAGGGGGTAGGTTGAATATGGAGGAAGTGCACTCATTAAGAGGAAGTCCAAAGTGTCCTCGAACATTTCCATGCCAGAGAATCAGGAGGACACCACTTTGGGAAAAGAACGTCATCAGAAGTGCTCCATTATGGTCTATGGTGGCTAACCTTATTTGAAGATGCAGAAGATTTTGTGAAATGTTGCACTAACTATAATAGATGGATGCTACCATAGGAATGAGAGACATAATGCCTCGAAAGTCCATTCAGATTTCAGACACATTTAATGCATGGGGAATTGACTTCATGGTCCTGTTTCCCAACAGTTAGGTATTTGAGTACATTCTACTCACTATCGATTATGTAAGCCATTGGGTAGAGGCTATCCCAACTCGAGCTGCTGATAGTCACACCGTCTCCTGGTTTCTGAAAGAACACATCACTACAAGTTTCAGGATCTCCAAAATTCTCATATCATATGAGGGTAGACATTTCATAAACAAAGAAGTGAAGAAACTGACTGAAGGGTACTACATCAAACATCGAGTCGCTTTTCCGTACCTCCCACCATCCAATGACCTGGCTGAATGTTTGAATAGGGAGACGAGGACAATTCTGCAGAAGCTTATGCATCCCAACAGGAAGAAATGTTACAAATCCTTGGCTTCATTCTTTGGGTGTATCAAACTGCATAAAAGTCTCCTTTGGGAATGTCTCCCTACATCCTAGTATACGACAATCCATGCCATTTGCCTGTAGAATTGATTCATAAATCTCTGCAGGCAATAAATGTTTGTAATATGGATTCCAAGAAGGTTGGAAAGAACATAAAGTTAAATATAAATAGACTCCTTGAATTTCGTGACTATGCATATGACAACAACTTGATATACAAGGAGAAGGTCAAGAAGTGGCACGACAAGCACATCTGCCGCAAGACTTTCGAACTTGGTCAGAAGGTTTGGTTGTTTGATGCAGAGTTAAAATTATTCTCAGGGAAGTTGAAGAGCAAGTGGTCTGGGCCTTTTATAGTGAAGCATGTGTGTGACAATGGAAGAATTGTTAAATCTGGTTTGTTAGCTGATACACAACCATTCGTGATCAATGGACAACTCCTGAAGCCTTATTTTGAATATGATACGTTCCTGTTCATGGTTGATTCTATCCAGGTGGTCTACCATGATGAATTTCAAGCGTCAACATCAGCTACATCAGACAAGGCATAGAAAAACTTGTTTGATTAATCACTCTTTTCTTATTTTCATTTTTCACTCTTTCATTCTTACTAAAAGTGGTTCTCATCCCATTCATCATTGATATACTTAGGATATGCTTCATCCTAAGTATATGGGAGATGAGTGGATTCATGTGTTTATTCTTTGATCCCTCACCGGTTTCCTCAACTTTTGATTTTTATGTCTATACCTAGGGATATTTTGCCCTAAATATAGGAGGGACAAGCCGAGCCAATTATTTATTCGTTCCCACCCTCGATCCTCCCTGCATGTTGAATACAATCTACTATACTTAAGATTAATTGACCCTAAGTACAGGGAAGATCGTCATCTTCTCATTCATTTTTTAGTTGATGCAGTATAGACTTTCCTATACTTAGTATGATTTATGTCTTCATTTTCTCTTCAATCTATGAAGATGTATCTCAAGCTAAGTATGGGAGGGTCATATATACGTTATATATATTTTAGCCATAACTGGTACTGTCATATTTTTAATAATATGGCTAATTAATAAAATTCTTAAATACATTAAAACTCTTTGTAATTAGAGTTAATAAACCGATTAAAAATGATTTGCAAAATGTTTGAAAATGGTCTTAAAAAATCATTTGAAAAATCTTTTGGAAATCATTTGAAAAATATTTTGCAAAATATTTTCAAACCTTTGTAAAAATATTTTGGTTGTAAAAATTTATTTTCTTGGTTTGAAAAAATGTTTTGAAAATATATTTGCTAATGCTTTGTAAAATGGTTGCAAAACCTTTGAAAATCTATACATACTATTTGAAAAATCTTCGCAAATGATTTTTGAATTAAATGTTTGCAAAATTTATTTGACAAATTATTTTCAAAACAAAATTTTCAAAATGTTTGTCAAGATCTTTTCAAACTATTTTGAAAACCTTGTGCATAATTCAAACAAAGAGAAAATTTTACAAACTCTGTATATAAGTCTGTAAATAATAACTACATCTAAGACTGTAAAAGCCTGTGTACATTCTCTAACCCTAAATCTTGTAAATAACAAAATACACTCCCGTGTAAATATCTTCACTTACTTTTTTGTTCTTCCAAAATCACTAAAAATTTGCAAATCCAAATTCCATAAAAAATTCTTTCAAAAATTGTAATAAATTTGCAAAACTTTCTAAAATTTCATAAAAATTTCAAAATAAGAAAATTGCTTCACAAAAATATTTTCTTGCATTATACATAGCATACACATTTTTTTCAGAATAATCAAAATAATTGAATAAGTCAAAACATAGTCTGAAGATTGGAGCTTGGTATAGACACTAATTCACTTAATTTCAGAAGAACCCATTGAGGACTGGAATCAGGGATACTTCAGGTCACCTTGACTTAATTCTTTAGGCTCCATGAGACTATATTCATAAGTAAATTCAATGTGTCTTAATAGAACCCTTCATATCATTCATACGACTCTTGAGACAGTGGCTTGATCAGAAACCTCACACTTAGCACTTAGCTTAACCCAGATAAAATGTTGAAAAATCTTGGAGCCTAAGTCAGGATGATGCTATGTCGTTTCATCAAGGGTGGCTTAGGAACCATTCTTGGATATTGTTGAAATTAGTACGCTAACCCACTTCTTTTGGTAATAATGATATATAAATACTATAGTGCATTGAGATAATGCTTCGGGTGAGGAATGGTCTAACAACATAACTTTTTCTAAAATCCCAAAAATGGGCAGGACAAAAGATGTTATATTCGTCGGGGCACAAACAAGAATGCATAAGATGTACAAAGTCAAAGAAAATATCCAAAGAAGCCTATACTAAAAATTCCACCAAAACTTTGAAGCTTCAAAAAAATACTGCTTCTTGGTGAAGAATTAATTACACTGTCCGAGCTTCACAAGGGAATGAAGATTACACTGGTTCATTCCCACTTCTTTTACCCTTCTTCTAGCTTCTTACCCCATTCGGTTGTAAATACCGATGGCACCTGACCTTAGAAGGGAATATCTGTCTCCACGAGGATGAGTTACCAGAAGATCATAATCCTTTTTGGTTCAATGGTTTGTTTGGGAAGAGTTGAACAATTCATATGCATGGTTCTATGACCTTAAGGGAGCAAGAGTATGCGACTGAGAGGATAGTTCTGACCTGATTGTGAATTAGATTGAATTATAGGATTATGGAACCTAAGGGGTTTTATGTCACATTTCCTAACCTAAATAGATTCTGAACACTTTAATACTAAAAAAGCCTTCTCTGAGCTTCAAACTTTGACTTACTAAGGAAAGTTTAAAAGTAAAAAAATTATTCCATGTTATTTCATTTTTCTTTTCTTTATTCTCTTTTCTGCACTTATGGGCATAAGTGTTTGTAAAGGACTAGCAAAGGCAAGTAGAGGGGGTGATAAAATCTTACTTCATCAGCTTTATTCTTTCATTTTGGCCTTAAATCCCTAGCCAATGCATGTATAGGTAATTAATTTGTCAAAATAAGCAATATGAAAACTGTACAAAATACTGTCTAAAATAATGCATAATTATTCTATTTAATTCTAAAATAAAAGAATAAAGTAAGAAAAGAGAAAGAAATGAAGTGTCAAAGACATTGAGTGACCTTGGACCCTGAGACCCAGTCATCATGATAACTTGGTCGACAATGAATAAAGTAGGTAGAGATAGCGCATAGAAATTGTACAGAAAATACAAATAAAATCATACACAAAACCCTTTAATTTCCAAAATATTTCTTTTTGAGACCTATTTTATTTTATCATTTTACATTTCATAATAAAACCCTCAACATGAATAATGTAGATAAAAATATAAAGAATTACAAAATTGAGATCACATAAAAATAATGCACAGTGTGCTTGGGACATACACAATTAAAAACTAGAATAACAACTTCACAGACCTATATATACTTCGTACTGTATAAAAATTGACCAAAAGCATTTTTAAGTGTATATAACTTTTATTAAGCCATTTAATAAAGTTGCTTTCATTCAATTTGGAGTTCAGATGTAAAAGTTAGGTCTTGGACCACCATTGTGCAATATACATGTATATTATATTCAATATATTTATTCTTTATATTTTTCAATTTATTATATTTTATAAAATTATAAATACTATTTGAAACACATAGCCATAATTAAATAAATAAAACTGTTAAAATAAAATTAAAATAAATCAATTACTTTAATATATAGGAGAAATATACCTATAAAGAATATATACATAATTAATTAAGTATACAAATAAACTCATAGAAATGTAACAAAAATACCTAAAAATGTAGTTAAATAAATTAAAAATATGTAAAATACATGTATATATTAATAAAATATTAATACAAATTAAAAATAAAATATCAAACATACAAGTATATTTACCTATAATTAAGCATGTAATTATTAACCTTTGACCTCGAAAAATAAATAAAAATATGTAGTTATAAATATTTTTATTTTATAGTCTAACATTAATTAATTTATTTAATATTTTTTATTGAATTTACAAATGATTTTTGGGTTCCCTTTTTCTGATTGGTCCACGTGGACCAACCAATGGCCAACCCTAGTCATTCGTGTCAGAAGTCACATGCGACCATTCTTCTCCCATTTTCCACTCAACCTCCACGCTTCATTCACCTCGAGGACTTCACCCTTCAATACATGGTACATCACTCAATTTCGTCGACCATTCCCTGCCCACCTACTTGTCCTCCTTTGTACGCAATTGCTCCTCAAAAACCATCGGCCATCTATCTATAAAACCCCATCCGCCGCTAACTTTTGAAGCTTGATCTCGTTTTGAGCTCTCTTAGACCCTTATATCTTGTGAATCAGAGATAGCTTGGTGAGAAGAAGCTTCTTCGTCGATTTGCAACGAGGAGGAGAAGGATTTGGGTGTTATCCAGACCATTGATGGAGGAGACTCCTGGCAATTCTTCTTCTTTGGTCTTAGGACCAAATTGAGGCCCTTTTTCTGTGTTTCTAGGTTAGTTTCTATCTTAGGTTTCGATTCTGTAGTTTAATTTCAGTAATTAGTTGTAGTTTTAGGTATATTTCCAAGAATTTCATATGCTAGAAGCTCGATCTCCAAGCCCAAAGCACATTTATCTTGCCTGTATCTCGACAAAAACACACGCCCTCTTCGTTCCTCAACACGTTTTTCATATTTCACCTCATAACTCACCCCTGATTCTACATGAATCGAGGTCTGTCGAGCTCCAGATCCTCCACCTCGTCGAAGCCCACTCACCCCTCCATTCCATCGTGCATTCGAGCATCATTTTAGGTCGAGATGACTCGTCTCGAGCCAAGGAAGGTTTTTGTGTAGGAAATAGTGCTCAAGGACCCTTTTGAACCAAACTAGAATACATGGAGCTGCTCCATGTGATCAAGCCCCATCAGAGTCACCAAGGCTGCACGTGTAGAGGAGCCCCGACATCATGCAACTGCCGTCAGATTAAAGTTTGACAGATAGACGAGGGAATAATCGAAGATCAAAGATCGTCAGGGCAACTGTTCTTGGTGTTCTTCCAAGCAGCCCATGAGCCGTTAGATCAACCGTGCGCCCAAATCTAGTTTGGGCCATCCAGTTAATTAAATGGGTACACCTCTCCAGCCAATAGATTAAATTGAAGTTTTACACATGGCACGCAAAGTACGGCCGGATCCAGTAGGGTTAAGTGGTAAAATTTGCACTAAAAACCCTTTGCCTTTTTGTATTTCCCAAACAGTATTGTAAATATTTCAGTATATGTAAAACTAATTAGGAAAATTGTAGTAAATCCCTCAAACTTTTAGTTAATTGCAAGTAGGTCAAGTGCCAACTCAGCTCAGATGGCCCCCATGTGAGTTTGGTATTTTATGCTTATACCCCTCTAGCTTTGCATATTTCATTTTAATATATAAAAATCAACTTTCAGGTCAAAGCTTTTGGGTAATTTTCATGTAACCCCTCGTATTTAATTTTTATTGCAAAAATACCCATGCCAGCTTCATTATTTTGTGCATGTTTGTTTATTTTCCATAAATATTTTTTGTGTTCTAAAATTAAGAAAAATATGATTATGTACCTAATTCATTTCTCCTCCATGCCATATATTTTATATTGCATTTTACGCACATCTTTTATTTATTAAAAATCAAAAGAGCATGTTTTAGTCTTTGTTTCCTTAGAAAATACAAAAAAACCTCTTTAAAATTCCAAAAAAGGTACCTACTATTTATTACTATATTTTATAACTCTAGATTAAAATCACAAAAATAGCAAAGGCAAAACCTAAAAATCAAAACCCTTGCTAACACTAAAAAATTGTAAAATATTTTTGAAAACCTCAAAAAAAAGTTTTATATCATGTATTTTTATTTATACATATTATTATATATTAAATTAGGTTTGAGAAATTTTTACCCATTATTTTAAAACCAAAAAACAATTCAACTTATTTATTAAGTCCCCAATTTTATATATTTTGGACTTAAAATACCTATAAATTAGCAAAAATACCCAAAAAAATCAAAAAAATAGAATAAAAATTTTAAAAAAAACAAAAAATAGTTAATTTAGTAATTTTTGATTATTTATAGTTATATTTATAATTATAAAACCATATATTGTATTATATACTTGTATATAGTTATATATAATTAATATTATTATTAATTATTGGAAATACCTTATAAATATTTTAAATCCTTTGAAAAATAAAAAGACTATTCATTTAGGGATTTTCATATTTGTGTACATAAATATATTATATATTTCCATATTACCTATATTACATGATATACATATATATACTCTTATATATAATTATTATATAATTAAAAAGAAAAAGAAATCAAGCATAAAACAATATAAAAATAAAATAAAATTGTAAAATTATAAAACTATAAAATATAATTATAATAAAACTATATAAAAAATAAAAACAATATAAATAAAAAGATATATCAATTAATTAAAAACCACAAAACATTAAGAAATTAAGTAAATATTGTATAAATATACTTTATTATTTATTCATAAATAATATTCCATGCTACACCGACTTGTTCCCTGAGTTTGACACCCTACTCTGCTTGTCACTATACATATATTTTATTGTAGTGTTATAATAAATTTTGATCCATATTTGATTTTATTGCTTTATTGATATTTAGTGGGTTAATTGTTGTTTGAATTTGAGATCATTATGACAGGTCACTTTGACGACTGCGATCTAGCATTGTGAGGATCGTACAATCCTCTCATTTGATTTCTGACTCAACACATGTGCATGTGCCTAGCGCATGCGGGTTAGAAAAATTGTAGCTTGCACCCCAAACTTCTTCGGAATTATAAATTAGTCCTCCCCATGAATGGGTGCCTCACGTGTCATGCCTAAGAAAATTGCATAAAAACCCTACTGGCTTTTGGAAATTGCATAAATGCCCCTGTTAGGACCAATTTGCAATGTTTATCTTTTCTATTCCTCATTTTTATTACATTTATGCCCCTAGACCATTTTATTTATATCTTGAGCTAATAGACTCCAGTTTGATTGATTTCAATTTTATTTTGATGCTAATCTTATGCTCTACATGATGTCTATATATATTTACCAATTTGACACTTTGAATATACGCTAAATTCTAAATATTTCATGTGTCAAATGCTCTACAATAAAATGCCATGAATTGGACTCTAGCTTATTTTTTCGCATCAATTGCTAATGAAATCATTTCCTTCTCTAAATGCTCAATTGATCTAATTAATTTAGGAATAAAATTTCACACATCATTCTGTTTGCATTGCATAGCATATTGTGACATCTACCTTGCTAAAAATCAAATAAAAAATTGCATATGATTGATTCACCACATGTAATGCATATCATTTTATCGCATAATGTCATCTCTTTAAATTTGCATAAAATTTAAAATAAAAAATGCATGATATTCATTCATCTTATACGTGCATCATTTTATGCAATGCCTGCATTGTGTGCATGTAGACCTAGGTTCAAAAAATTAATCACTTAATTTTGGTATTGATTTCTAATTGATCATTGAAGAGGCTCGTGTCCTTGTGTTCAACCTTAGTATACTTGCCAAGTTTAAATATTCCACATATTCAAAAGTACGATGTTCTAAAGGATCTATTTTCGTCCCTTGTACTATGATAATACGTGACAATTAAAGAGGCAAAAATGTGATTCATCAGCCATACCGGTGGCAATGACAACAAGGGATGGGCAGTGCCCACCACCGTAGAGGAGGATGAAGAGGGGGACTTCAGGAAGATGGGGAGAGGGAGGAGAAGAATAAGGAAGAATGAGTCACACTTCCACAAATATTGCGAAATTAAAGGGCAATATTACAAAATTTAATAATTAATGCTATATTGATGGATAAAAAATGGAAGATAACACAGGTGGATAACATGTAAATTTAGTAATTACTAGGCTTCTTGGTGTAATTCGAAATAAAGGAAGGGTAAGAATGCAATTGCAAAAGTATACATAGGTATATAAGTAAAAATCCAAAAATGTTAAGAACCATTGACAAATTTAGGCACAACAACTTACTGTAACATGGCAACACAAATTCCAATAAACACACTACTTCGTCATCCAAGAAAATAATTTATCATCCCAAATAAAATATACGCATTTGTAACCATTTGAATGAAAATCCACGCTAAAACAAAGATTCCAATATCAGAAAACAATCTCCATTTAATGTCAGTCTTAATCACGCAGAGCAACACACTCATGGTGACACCAGCCCTTAAAAATATAGTAAAAAAATCCAACCGTATAAATTGAATCTATGAATATTCGATTATATACCTATCAAATTTCATTTTCATCCGAAATTTGTAAATGCTTTATCATAAAGGTCAATGAAAAGTCAACTTCCATGTGACCATTTCAAATTTTCGGTGTATAGATGAATATAATAGATACAATTATACAATTGGATTTTTCGGCAAAATTTTGGAGAGAGAAAGAGAGAGAGAGTTGACATAAGGTAGACCGTGTTAAGGGTTTAGGCACAGCAAAAAGAACATGCTCCAAACTTTTTAGGCTTCCTCTCTTGCAGATCTCAATAAGGCTTCCTCTATTGCTTGGTCTTGGAGGTTCTTAACTGCTAAGAACTCCCTCTGGGCTGACTTTCTGCATGACAAGCACCTGTCTGCGGATTCTTTCTGGGATGTGGCCGTGATTGGCGATGCTTCTGCCGTTTGGAAAAATATGCTTAAAAGTAGACAAACCTTGATGAGAGCTGTACAACAACGAGTCCCTCCGTACTCATGGGACTATGGTAAAAAAGGTTTCTCGTTTCACTCTGCTTTTGATTTGGTGAGGCGGAGAGGGACTACGGTGGAATGGTGGAAAGATGTTTGGTTGTCTAATGCGGCCCCCAAACATAAATGTTGCCTCTACCGGGTGGTCATAAACAAAATTCCTACAAGGGAAAGGCTTGCGCGCTTTGGGCTTTGCATTGAGCATAATTGTCTTCTCTGTGATCACCATTTGGAAAGCGTTGATCATATCTTCTGGAGCTGCCCGTTCTCTTGCTCTGTATGGAATAATGTCTGTGCTGCGCTTGATCTCCCGTCCATTTTGGGTGGACAGAACACCCGAGATCTCCTGGCGAACATCAAGAATGCTCATGGAATGACCTCAAATACTCAAAATCAATTGAGAACTGCTGTTGCCATTACCGTTTGGTGGATCTGGAAAGAGCGCAACAACCGTTGGACGGCGACCAGCAGCTCCTCAGCGAGTGCGCTCGTGCCTCTTATACTGTGGGACTCCAGGAACTTGTTCTCAGATTACCTGTAGGTGGATTTCAGTTTACCTATTGGTGGATCTCTGTAGCAATTTTTGGGCTTTTTATTGTTTTTAATCTCTCTTGTTTTCCCCCTATGGGGGGTTTTTGATTGACAGGGAGATATAGTTGGCGTTCAGCCTTTTTGTATGCCTGGGCGGCTTTTAGCCCCTTCTCTTTGCATAGATCAATACAAAATTATATTTACTTCTCAAAAAAAAAAACTTTATAGTCAAGGTAAACTGGCTAACTATAATGTACCATCTATCTGGTTTTGGGTAGCGGTCAGTGCTGCCCCTACATTACTATGTTGTTAGTTGTACATATCCTACATTTTTTTGTTGTTATATTTCCAACCACCTTCTAATAAAGGTGTCAACATTAAAAACATATTAAAATCATAAATCACAATCAATTTAACATTATAAATAATATGGCATCATATTTACCGGTCTACCCTCCTAATTATCCCAAAAACTACTATTCATAGAAGGGTTACCTTTACCATATAATTAACCATTTGTCATGAAGTTACTCCAACCCAACCCAACTCAATTACCAAACACGAGATAAATCGATAATTCATGTGCAAATCAAATTGTGGAACTCTAGACCATATTCTTCTAGAGCGTGCAATAATAAAAGGGTAAAATGAGGCTGCCCCCAGAGGTAGCTAACTTAGCTACCTGCACCCCATTTTCTCCATGTTTTTATTTTTTTTTGAAAATTTCTTCCATGAATATTCGTCACTATATCCTTATATTGTGTTATTAAAATTTCGAGTGAAACAGAGACTCCTACGGCCTCCATCCAGATAGTCATTTTTTTAACGATAATAGGATTTTTTAAATCGATCCCGTTTGGATGGAGGTCGTAGGAGTCTCTGTTTTGCATGAAATTTGAATGACATAATATAAGGATTTAATAATGAATTTACACGATTTTAGATTTCAAAAAAAATTAAAAAAATTGTGAAAAAGGGGCGGGGGGAAGCTAAGTTAGCTCCCCCTAAGGGGCATACACATTTTACCCCTAATAAAAACGATCTTTCAAAAACTTCAGATTGCAGTTGATATCACATACTCTGCATCCTCCTTAGGAAACCTTAAGGGGGCGTTCGGTTCGGGAATAAGCAGGAATAAGGATGGGGAATAAGGAAAATGCTCTAGTCTTTGATTGGCTGGACAGGTATGAATAATGAGAATAAGTTGGAATAATGGTAGATAAGATGGAATAAAGATAGGAGTAAGGTAGAATAATGTGAAATAATGAGATGTTGATGGGGATAGCCGCACTCTTGGGAAACCGCACTGGGCGGGAAATTGACCCCTTATTCCAGTGCTTATTCTCTAAATGAACATGGCCTAAGGGTCATTCAGTAGAGGAATAAGAGAAAGGAATAGCGAGGGACAAGGATGGATAACACAATCTTTCTGTTCGAATGGAGGGAGAAGATAAGGAGGAACAAAGATGGACAAGTAGTAGTTACTTATATTTTCTCTATTTGGAACGGGGTTGGGATAAGGAGGGATAACATGATTATGTTAGATAAGATTGTTAGATAAGTGAAAGTTATTTGTATTTTTTCTGACGAGAAAAGCTTATGATAGAGGAATAGTGAGAGAAATCTTATTTATCATTTTGACTTTAAGACCAAAACATTGACTCTCTTTATTCCTTAATCAAACAACCCCTTAAAACAAGAAAAATGACAAAGAATCTAATTGCAACAATCCAGGATTGTCAGAACATGATGTCTAACTAGATGTGACAAAGCCTTCAATGGGGGCATATTAATAGTCCTTCTCTGATCGATAACATAATCTTCTTCTACACAAACATGGAGTAGAACATCAGTACACCAAAATTTTTTCATTAAAGAAGACCTTTGTCAAATATATATTTTTTCACTAAAAAATAATTTATATTATATAAGTAATATTTCATCTTAGACTAATTATTTCCGGTAAGATATTCTTCTTCTACACAAACATGGAGTAGAACATCAGTCAGAACAATATTTTTCATTAAAAGAAGCCCTTTGTCAAATATATATTCACTTAAAAAATAATTTACATTAAAAGTAATAGTGCGCTAATCGATCTTCAATATTTGTCTCAATATGATCCTATACTAGTAGAGTTGAGATAATCATGTTAAATTTCTAGCCTTGAATAATACTCAAAACCACAATAACCGTTAGTTTTTAAAGTTTAGATAGTATATAGTTTAGGAACTTTTATGTAATTTATTCTGGAAAGTTTGCATGATTGCAAGAAAATTGACAGCACATGAGCTCTTTTTAAATAAAGCAAATCATAATGGCCTAATTTAATATGGTCAGTCCAAGTTGAAAAATATTATACCAATAAACAGATCCATCTCCCATCGAACCAGAAAACGTTGGAAAATATATAATAAATATGGAATGGTGGAGGCTGCCGTATGTTTTGTCATTCCTTCAATCGGTTCCACCGTACTGGAAGCCTCTCCTTGACTCTGTCTCAATCATAAAAGGGTTAAGTAATTTACAAGTGCTAGTTTTTAGGTCAAAATAAGACTAGATACTTAAATTAGCAGTTATGTCCAATGTTTTTGAAACCGAACCGGACATCGAACCGGAAACTTTGTTAAAATGGTCGGATCGGGTTTAACCATGTAATCAAACCGGTTCAACCGGATGATGACATCATCATTATTTAAAACCGGATTAAACCGGACCAGTGAGGAAAAATTTGTTGAACCGGTTAATCAAACCAAAATGAAATAAAATATATATAATATACATTTAAATATAAATAAAATATATAGACAATGTTTATATTTCACACTATACATAAATATTTTTCATATACACCATCAAATGCCATACACATCATATATATATTATTTGGACTAGTTACTCTATAACATAATAGTAGTATAATTATATTTAAAATCCAATATATGCAAAAAGTTGTGATAGTATAGTTGGTTAAGAGTTTAAAATAGACAATCAAAGGTCATGGGTTCAACTCCCACCACTTGGATTATTTTTTAAAAAAATAAACGTGGTTCAACTTCGGTTGAACCTGGTTAAACCGAGTTAAAAAAATACGTTCAACCGGACGGGTTAACCAGAATTTGAATGTTTTTAAAAAAATTAAATGTGGTTCAACTTCGGTTGAACCTGGTTAAACCGAGTTAAAAAAATACGTTCAACCGAACGGGTTAACCAGAATTTGAATGTTTGAACCGAACCGCTATAAACCGGTTGACCGGACCGGTCCAGGCCCGGTTCACTGGTCGAACCGGCCAGTCCGGTCCGGTTTTCAAAACACTGGTTATGTCATCTCAAGCAGTAAAACATTAACCATAGAATTTCTTGAATATAAACCACTCCTAATTTCATAACATTCAGAAAAGGACTGCAACTTTTAACGGTCATCTTATGTCCTCATAACTTCAAAAAAAAATCTTATGTCCTCATCATAAAGAGCACATCTCATTGGCATGGGAATCTAATAAAGATATGCTGCTTTCTTCAATACTGGACTAGGTCAGAACAAGCACAACAGCAAACTTCACCAATTGAAGGACCATGGACAAGCTATCCTTGAACAACTTCAAGATAAAGTTGCTGCAAAGAAATAATAAAAAATAGTATTTAATGAGATAAGGATTTACTTAAATTTTAATATCAACTACAGGCTTAATGTTTCCATCAGACTGATCTCACGACCAACATAGACTGGAACACAAATTTGACGCGTCTACACTTGAGAACGCCTCCAATACACTTGTATAACGGTTCGCTTCCAGATTGCCAAACGCAAAAAAAGAGAGTAAGAACTGAGGTCTTGGTTCCTCCTGGATATATCCCCTGTTTCTTTACCAGTGTTTCCCCTGCTGTTTGCTTTTCGGAAAGAATACGTTCTTCTTCTTCGGGATTTCGTGTATATCCATCACCTGGATCGTTCTTTGCTTTTTGGCTTTCAGGATCCATTGAAGAAACCCAACAAGAAAACGATATCAACAATGCAAGAAATCACGAGAGATGCAACAGAGAATAGGTAGGCCAAGGACATGATAACAAGATAAGGTAAACTTTTCAAGTATACGATAAATTCTGTTGATATGAAAAATTGAAAATACAACCGTTGATGAGTACACAAAATAGTTGAAAGTGATTCCTTCTTGTTGAAAAGAACTAATTCCAAATTACTATCATGTATTACATATAGTTAATCATCAATGATCCCTGATTAGTAACAAAATATTTGCTGTTTTATCCTGTTGACTATAGTGTCTGAACATAGCTTCTTATTGTCTGAATTCAGAATACTTTCCAGATCTGCATAATGCCCTATTTATTCTTGGTTCTGATAACTGTTTCTAGCCATGGTATTGTCAAATTATACATTACAAATTAATTGCCTAAAGAGGTTACCATTTTGAGCCTCTTGGTAGTTTTCTTGAAGTCGCCTTCTTGCAGAGGCAAGCCTTTCTGGATCCATCAGGCTTTCCTTCAGAGGCTCCTTGTCCTTCTGCTTGTTGCCAACCATATAAAATAGCTTGGCACTGATCAAACTGTAAATCTGACCAAAAGAGTTGTAAACATGTTCTTTAATCTTACAGGAGGAGCGGATGAAAGAGGAGGCGCATGGGGCTTATGTTTGATCGGAGGTGTGGGTATTGTCCGAGAAACCGTAGTCACCTTCGGTTTGGGCTCCGGTTCCCATGTATTTCTGTCGTGAATGGAATTCCCATCTGCCAACAATAGTACATCAATTATGAGCATTCATTCACCACCGAAGAAAACAGGTGACAAGCAAGAAAACTGAAACCCAAGTTAGTCGAGCATTCCAGGTAGTTCTCCATGCCACTCACTATGGGGATTTGGAGAGTGCCCAAGTTCAGAAACCTGAGTAGATAGGCGTCAACAACAGAAGACTAATCAGCAACCCAATAGAACAAAAAATGATTGTTTCTTTTCTTGATAAGGAAAACAAACAGCAAGGTTTAATTACATGGTGCCCATTTTGGTTGCTCCTCACTGGAATCTGCTGGGGGGAGTCACCATCAGCTGCCAAAGGAATTACCCAATCCAGATACAACATAAAAACACCACAACATAGTACACGAAACAGCAATTTGACGTAAAAAAACAGCAATTCCCACTTCCCAATTCCGCAACCTTCCAGATCCAGGAACATACCAATGATAGAAGCTGCAGATGCTTCGTTGGCGTTGAGCTTCACCCAATCGTCAACCAGATCCTTCCACTTCCTCACCAACAGCTTCACCAATCTCCTCACCTCACCCGACGGATGCTTCCGCAGGTTGTTAACGAGCCTTCCAATATCAGTTCCCTGCATCACCAGATCAAATGAGCAACTTACACAAAGAGTAGAGCTTCATAGTTGTTCATGTTGCTTTTTTCAACTGCTTGGCTAAGAAAAACAAGCTGATTTATACATACCTGGAGGGCTTTGATTGTGATATCCATATCTGCGAGATTCTGAAGAACGCTGACAACAGTGTCCTCGTCCTATCCAGAATCCCAAACCAAAGCCATGTAAAACACACAGAAACCAATCAAAACACGACGACTTAGGCGTAGAGAGATCGAAACTTTACCTGATCGGGATCCTCTATGAGTTCCTTGATCGCCAAGATCTTGGTCAGCTCGTCCTCGACCTCCTCCTCATCCTCCGGTTCCAGGTTTCCGTGCTGATTCCGGCTCCTCCGGTACCGAACAGGTGCTTCATGTTCCTCCTCTTCCTCCGCCTCCGCCTCCTCCGCTTCCTCCCTGTTCACCGACTGCGGCGTGGAGGGAGAGGTCCCTCCCTTTCTCTCCACCCCCTCGTCCGTCCCGCCACGGGCGTCTACCGGCGGCGCGGCGTAGAGGCGCTCGACGATGCCGTCGCGGCGGGCGCGCAGCTGGTGAGCATGGTCGCGGGCGGCGACGGCGACGGCGGCGTCGAGAAGATCCCAGAGATCGGCGCCCGTGCGGCGGAGGAGGGAGCGGAAGTCGTCCAAATCCATGGGCGGAGATCTAGGGATCGGCCGGGGGCATGGGAATGGCGGGTGTTCGCCGTTACGGATGCGGTTGTCTGTTTGTTCTTCGCCTCTGTTTGTTGTTATTGCTAAATTGGAGAGGGGGAGAAGACGTCGCCTTCCTCCATCTCCTCTGTTGTTTGTGCTCAAGCTTTTGTGGGGAGATGGGGGCCGCAATGCCCACGCACAGACACAGAGGAAGGGAGGGTGGAATTGGGAAGACAAAGTGAGGGGATTTTCTCTTTCTTTTCTTTCTTTTCGTTGTGTTTTTCTTTCTATTTTCGACGGTTTTTATTACGGGGTTTAATTCGCGAAGGAATATGCTTGGGAAAGGTGTGGGGATCGTGGTTTCTTTTTTTTTCTATAAAAAAATACGGTAGGTGGTTTGGGTTTTAGGTTGGGAAGGGACGCTGATTGGTTTTGGTTTCCATCTGAAGCGTCGTTTCGAGTTATCTTGATCAGGGTAGAACTTATATGTGCATTTTCGAATGTGGGAAGAGCTTTTTACATATTTGGTATTACATATCCGAAAATCTCTTCCTACGCAGTAAGAAGGTGGGATTTTTTTAAATAATTATTAAGAAAATTGAAATTTATTAAATAAGTATGATAAAAAATTATTTAAAAAATTGTGTACCAATCGGCACTTGAGGTTTCATCTGGGGAATCCGCACCTCAGGTGTCGATTTGAGCTTGAGCAAATTACATTATTCATTCGTCCCATCTTTTACTTATTATTCGATCCTTGTCCCTCATTTTACATTTTATTCGATTCTCTAAATAAGAAAAATATAATTTTTTTCTTATTAAACAGAAATGAGGGCTTTTAAATAATTACTATATTATTAAATAAGCATCATTTATATTGATTTTTTCTGTTGACTTTCACTACCCGATTTATCTTTCCTCACGCTTTCGGTGTTTTCGTTCATTGCGAGCTTATCGTCGTTGGAGGTGGAAAGATGGGAGCTTTTCCTTATGCACCTCCTCCTCTTCCTTCTCCCCGATGACGTTATTCTCAAATAGGGAATAGGTATAAGAGTCAATTAGTTTATTATATTAACAACTATCTCTATATTTAATTTTATTCTTTACTATTAAGATATACTAAGAATATTTTTAGTCGACATCTCAGAAAGATCATAATAAATATAAAGTAAATATAAAGAAATTGAGAGTGTGATCAACATTCTTTACTATAGACATACGTGAGCTCAACAATGCACAATTTAGTATCAATTAACTTGGAAAAAATGCAAGTATTTCACTAAAATCATAAAAGTATAAAAATATGTTTACAAATAATAAAAAGTAATTTGCAATATCTTATAGTTTTCATATCTTCATAAATCCTTTCAGACCTCCTCCTCTACCTCCTCTGCCCCCTCCTTTATCGTTTCCTTTTCCACCATCTCTTGTTTTCATGTGACTCTCCGCATGTGTCGTCTTTTTCTTCTTCTTCTGATGCTTGGTGCTTTCTTTCGAATGTGTTGGAATGTGCACTGGAGGATGCGACCTACCTGACGACTTCCGCGGAGGTTCGGTTGATTGAGTTTCCTGGTTTCTCGTACTCCTTACGCTTGTTGACTGGCGTCGCGACTCTAATGGAGGAGACTCTGTGATCCTTACTCCCGAGGAGAGTCTTCGAGGTGGCTCCGGACATTGTTGTGGTATTATCATGGGTATACCAAATAACTGTCTATCGAAATCGGTTGTCTCCAATTGTCGAACACTATCAAATGATTGTGATTGCAAATCTCTTGAATTATATTGAGTAGACGGTGTGAGCTAAGAGGGTCCCGAGTCAAATTGACTCAAAGGACCAATAAGTGATGGTCCTGCATGAATGTGGCATTCATGTTGTCGTAAGTATCACAGAACGTAAACATAATTTATTGAAATTAGTTATTCTATTAAATAAGTTATTTCAACCTAAAACTTCAAACCCGGCTTCACCGATTTGAGATCCTACAATGCCATACTCTATATAGTTCATACATAAAAGATATTAATTACATTAGATGTCACGTAAATTAAACGATAAGTAAGAGAAGGATACAATGTAATAAATCAACTATAATAACCTGAAGATGCAAATCCTAGTTGAATTAGCGGAAATCCTTTTCCTCTATATCCTTGAGTCGAAGGACCAGCAAATGATGATCCTGCAAACTGTGACTGACTAAAAGCTTATCTATATCCTACAATAATGAGATATTCATTTTTTAGAAAATATTACAGAAGATACACATAACTTCTTGGATTCAGTCATTTTATTAAATAAGTTGTTTGTATTGAGACCCTGAAATGTTATATTCTATGTAACTCATACATGAACGATATTAATTATATTAAATGTCAAATAAATAAAAGTATTAGTAAGAGAAGAATATTAACTATAACAACCCGAAGATCCGAATACTTGTTGAATTGACGGGTACCCTTGTTCGCCATTTCCCGCAAACGTCATTCCTGAGGTTCTGAATATCGATTCCTCCATTGTTTGACCTTACGAAAATGCATTCTCAATGTTTCCTGCTATAACATTTGAAGAATTATAGTCATAGGTCAAAAAATCTATATAGTAGTTTAAGTTAATTATACATAAAGAACTAACTGAAAGCTAAAGTTCCACACATCGGTGGTTGTTGCAATCCATCCCCTCCATATTCCATATAATTCAAACCTATACGATTTACAACATATAATTAAAAAAATTCCCTCATCCGAAAGAGAATAAAAATAATCTCGATTTATAACAAAGAAATTATGAAATCTGCTGCTCCCAAAGTATGCTGCTCTTGTGAGGGCATGTACGGCTGGTCATAGAGTTAGAATGGATACATCAACGAGAACATGTTGATTGTCTCATAGAAGTAAGTAATTGTATTTTCGACTTTTATCCTCATACTCGAAGGTAAGTCTGTTGATCGTCTAATGTCATCCAAGATGTTTGTTTCATGTAGAATCGTATCCACCTATTCCATTTATGATATAATACCTTAATAAAATATGGTAAGAATACAGATGTGCATTGATGATGGTTCATTAAAGGACAGGATTTCTGCATGCATGCTTTATCCTATATCCTAAAACATACCATTCCCCTCAATATTTCCTCTCTGATGCATGCAAACACCATTCACAATTTTCATAAATACAAACAATAGTGAAAATCACTTGTTTGAGGCCTTGGGTTTATATTGCATATGATTTTCCATACTCTATGTTGGTAAGTCGTATTATAGATCTCTTTTCAACTTATAACTCCTACCTACCAGTAACTTAATCCAGAATCATCGGTGTGATTACATTGTCTCTCTACAAAGGCTACATTTTCTGCTTATAAAATTTCGTGATCAAACACATGGGGTAACTCCTCCATCGGTTCTTCATCAACATCCTCATTATTAATACAATATGAGTTGCCCCTTTCCTCATTTTCTAAGACTAGAATTAATGAACCGTATCCAAAATCATGAAAACTATTACCATGTATGTTTTCTTCTAATGATTGAGATTCATTTTTCCCTCACTTTCTTCTTGAAATATTAGTGTCGATAATTCATCTTCAATATTTACCTGTGAGGAACCCTCGATATCCTCAAATATTGTCTCATTTGTTGGCCTGGCTAATTTATATATTTTTTAGTTTAGATAAAGGAAATATAATATTATTCCTTAATTTAAATGTAATTATTTTATCTCGATGATGACAGCATATTATCCACAACAAAAGGGTAGCTTCTACGAAAAGGTGAATAAATCTCATATTAGTGATTGAACTCATCATTGCTAATGTGGATTGGTACTACAAAGAATGTTGATCCCTCATACAGCCACTTACACGTTAATGTAAGTATATACTGATCGAGTGGGAGATTTGTGGCTTCGGATACTCGAGCCAGTAAATCAAGGTATGTTAATTGGCATGGTAATATAACCATACGTTTCTTGCCCCTAATATATTTTACGTGATCATCAGAGACACTAACCGATCCACCCCAATATAATAAGATATGAACAGTGTTGGATACCATCTCTACGAATCAAATGCATGATTTGATTAGTTTATTTGAAATAAGAGAATAACAATCATTTACATTTTAAAATTATTAATTTATAAATTAATAATTTTATAAAATTAAGCATTTACTATTCGATTATTTAAATGACAAAAAAATTATTTTTAATAAGACATGTATGGGTTTTATCACTTGGATGTCATCTCTACATGCAAGGATGCTTTGTAGAATTGAAACATATATATGTACATGCAATCCGATAAAATCACCCTAAATGAGAAATTATTATTAGCATGAAGCACAATATACTAATCACTCGGAGATGGAATTCAAAAGTTTGATATTGGGGAACTCTTCGATGCTCACCACAGTGAGTCCTGCAAGCGTTGTGTAGAGACCCTCTCGGCGCTCGATTCCAAATCTAAATGAAAAGTAATTAAAATATGACTAAGTCCAAACACAACTATAGGAGCATGCAATGATAATAAGGAGTTTGACCTTAATCTATTTGATATTAATAATAATTTCTAAATTCTATTTAAATTTCTTTTTTTTCAACTTCTATAGGGTGCGTCTTCCTAAAAAGTTTAAAACACAAATGATTGCAATTATAATATATAAAAGATCTTAATTTTAATGTACATTTAAATGAACTAAATTTCTTTAAATATATCTAATTTTGCACATCTAATTAATGATTGCAGTTAAAAAATAAAATAAATTAAATTTACCTGAATGACATGTGTCTTCAAATCGAGATGCTATCCGAAAAGAAAAGAATAAATATAATCCACATCCGCAATAATATATCACCTTTGCTGATAAAACCTACAAAAAATCATCAAAAATGGTATACAAAAAAAATCTTAATCTTACTCGAATAAGAACAACAAATTGAGAGAGACGAAATAACACTCTATACAATGGATTGAGAGAAATGAGAGAAGTAGGATTAAGGGAGGAAGATGTAGAATGAGAGGATGAGGAAGATGTGTGAATAATGAGATGAGATAGGGGGACATATATATAAGAGAATGGGAGAGGGGACCGTTGGCAATTTTTTAACGGCTCCCTCCCAAATCGGCACCTGAGGTGCCGATTTGGAGCAGGCATCCCAAATCAGCACCTCAGTGTCGATTGATACATTTTTTAAATTAATTTTTATCATTCCTATTTAATTAATTTTGATTTTTTAATAATTATTTAAAAAATTCCTAATAAGGTAAGGGGAATTTGGAGTTTTTAAGCTTTTTTGCACTTGCGTCTCTAAGGGATTTCGCAATTACAGCTACGTCATTATTTTTTATGCAATACCTATTTTGTTCATGTACTCCTATAAAATTCACAATATTATCATTTTGTTGTTTGATGAATCTGCGATTCATCACTCTAAAAATTGAAAATAGAGCTTTGTTCCCCAAGTAAATAGATGCATATTTCTACTTATATCGCATAATTAGCATTCATACATGCAAGCATAATATCTGCATGTTAGCATTCATATTGCATTAAATAAGAAGCCAATTTCACTTGTAAAGATTCACCTGTATATTAGAAAAAAATACCTTATTTGTATATATTTTATGCTAACTCCAAATACAATAAAACCAACTCTATTCTGTATATATTACTAACACCAATTAAAGAAAAATATCAAAAAAAAATACTAACTTGCAAAATTGACCAATAAAATCTCAATCCAAGTTTGAAGCTAGGAACCTTAAAATGAACATATCTCTCTCATACAGTGTCCGATTGAGGTCTACTCACTTTTAAAGTAATATACTTTCAAAGACCTTCGAAACAAGACCAATTTCATTAAAATCGGAGCTCGTATGCAAAACTTGGGTTTTGGGCCCCTTTAGTACATTGTACATAATGACCGTTTTACCCCTGTATTTTATCTTTTATTTTCTTCATTATTAAAAATAAAAAAAAGATTAAGTTGTAAATATTCTCCTCATATTTTCTCTATTTTTATTTTGTTTTTTCTCTTATTGAAAAATGATAAAAAAATCACAAAAGATAAATTGCGGTATTTTATCTCTATAAGGTACCACCCAAAAATACATTTTGTACAGATGATTTCCTTTGATTTTCGACTCTTCACGAAAGTTGTAGATCTCATCGAGTCGAGCAACTTTCGTGTTGACCAATTTTTGATTTAATCCTTTTTGTTATTTCTTTTTAATTTTATTTACATTTAATCTTTGAATTTTCCAAGAGCGACATGTGGCCGCTCCTGAAGCCGCCACGTGTCTCCCCATTTTTTCTATTATTTTATTATTTTCGAATTTATTATTTATTATTATTTTACTATTGATATTTTAACTATTTTTAGTAGCCTATTATATTATTATATTATTATATTTATTTTATCTCTTTTTACCTCTTCTCCCTAACTTGTCTTCCACTCCAAGGCAATAACTCCCCACTTTCTCCACTACTCCATTCCCTCCACCCCTTCTCTAACTTCCTCCTCCTCCTCTTTATAATCTCCTCCATCCCTCCAATCATCCTCATCCACCGATCTTGAGAGAGAGAGCCCCAGCCCTCGTATCGTTCCTGGTGACAACACGGACGAGACGATCTGAGCGACGACGAGCTTGGCCATCTTTGGCCGTGGTGAGATCCAAGGAGACTCACAACTCCTTGTTGCAGCTTCCAAATCCGCTGCCAAGCTTCGGAGACCGCCATCTCCTCGAGGCCACAATCGGAAGCCGCACTCCGTGGCTCCATCTTCGGCGAACCGCATGTAAGTAATCTATCTTTATCTTGTCATTTTTCTATCTAACGATTTTTTCCCTTGTGATTTCATCCACAAATCATCACATCACCACATCATTTACTACCACCATCACCATCCATCAATCATCTTCATTTTATTTCCACCACAACACCATTGTCATATATTTCTTGTTAAAAAAATTACAACAAAAAATATAAAAATTGCAAAAACAAAAAAAAGTAAAAAAATTGCAGGTCAACGGCCAAGCTCCCATCTCCACCAGGCCGGCCATCGCCGTGCTCCGTGCTCCCCGGTGCTCCTCCGAGCGCGCACCACCTGGCGCGCTGCTCCTCCAGCCTCCACGCGACAACCACCAGACCGTGGCCGACCCTCGCCCGACGTCGCGCGGCGCCACCCAGCTTCACGGCCGCCGCGCGTGGCCGCGCGGTGCTGCTCCACCTGCACCCCCGCGCGCCCTCCCTCGCCACGCCATCGCGGCGCGCGCACCAACGTCGGCGCCGCCCAGTGCTACAGCGCCCTCCTCCGCCAACCAACGCAATAGCGGCGCTGTGCCGCCCTACCTGGACGCAGCTCCAATTGCCGCGTACCGCCCCTCGACGTCGCGTTCCACCGCCCCAGCGCAGCCACCTTCCTCACCGTGCGTTGCGCTCTCCACCGCTCTAACGCAGCTTCCAGCTCCGCCGAAGGCGCGGCCTCGCACAGCCGCTCCCACGCCCGCGGTGGTCCGCGTGCCCTCCTCCAGCACCGCCGCGAACCCCGCGCGACGCCGCCGCCTCGGTCGCACGCGCCGCCCCGCAAGCCCCCCCCCCCCCCCCCCCCCCCCGCCGACCCCCAGGTCGCCGCTCCTCCGCCTCCTCCGCGCGTGCGGCGGCTACCCCTTCCCGCATCCTCGTGTGTGCCCTAGCGGCTAAAGAAGGTCTCCTTTCATTTCATTTTATATTTTTGAAAATTGCATTTGTGTCCTTCCATGTTTATATATTTGCAGAAGTGCCCTTAGGCACATTTCTGTTTGTTGCTTTTCATTTCGTATTGCAAAGACACCCCCGTATTTGAGTACTTATTTGGACAATCATTTCGCATCATTTATTTTAATGAAAAATAGCATTTTGTAGAGCAATTAATTCTTTATCTTGTGACTATTTATTTGCATTTTTGTGAGCATGTGATAATTTATTAAAAATCAGAGATTGAAAATTACATATATTTTATCCATTTATGCTCTGAAATTCGCACAAGTCTATTTCTTGCTCCAAAAATTGCGAAAAAATTGTAGATGATGCCTCTAAGTGTTCTTTAAGCACTGTCCAAATTTCGTCCAATTAGAAGTTGTCTTGTGCCTAAAATAAATTGTAGAGTAATTTCTGTGATTGACTTTTAATTAATTCCACGAATAACATTTTTGAGAAATTTCAAAGCTCTTGGATTCTTTATTAAAATATCTATCTGAGATAAATAGGCCTTTGTATGATTTGATTTTGTGGATTAATTAGGAATTAAGGACCCGCAGTCGCTCTGTTTTCAGTAAAATATTCATAAAAAATAAAAAAAGTGTCAGAAAATTCCAAAAAATAGCTTAGCTTAATTTCATCATGTTTAACTTTCAATAAATTTTTCATAATTTTTGCATGTCATTTGCACGAAAAATTGCATAAAAACCCCAAAAAAGTTTGCATTTTCCATTTGTGCATTTTAAACCCAAAAATTCCAAAAAAATCCATGTTGCATTAATCATTGAATTAGATTTATAGAAAAAAATACAATTTGGTCATTTTGGATTTATTTCATATTAAAATAAATTTGGCTGATTTGTTGATTTTCTTAATAACCTAGTTCATTCGTATTCTGCATTTGGCATTTTTTATTGCATAAAAAAATCACAAAAAAAATCCCACTTGGAAAACCGCAATCTAATCCATCTAACTTGATCTCGAGTTGTTCCTTTGCTTCCTTGTGTCGACCCTGTGGCTTGCCCAGGATAAATAAACATAAAACCACGCGTTATTTCATTAGACGAGTTAATCGACCGTGCGGTTATTTTTAATCGACGCGGATCTATCCGACTGCAATGCACTAGTCTAATCAGACAATATTAACAAGGGTAGATCATCAGCGTCCATCAAATGGCGCCGTTGCCGGGGAGGCAAATGGCTTAGGATCAATTTAGAAAGTTAGGTTTACATTTTCCATTTACTCGGGTAGTCTGACCCCAGAGCCATCTTGTAATTATCCATTTCTTCTTCAATTATTTTTCTGACCATTTTTTGTATATCTCTCTCTGACATTTGTGTATCTTTTTGTGCGAGGGCCCGGTGGACTTGGAGCGGCTTTCTTGAAGTCGACGCATCTCGAAGTGCATCGAAGGCCGACGATTCGTGGATCAAGTCGGTTGTTGGATGTCAAAAAGATTTTTGTAAAAAAAGTGTCTGCATCATTTACGGTGGTTCCCATTTGGGTTCTCGCGATTGTAAACATAGTGAAATCGTGTCCCGTCTGTTGTGTGGTTTGAATTTTAGAATAGGCTTGCACTAGCGGCCCCTCGAGCCACTCTAGGATTTGCTTGTGCTCGTAATTTTCTAGGACCACACATCATTTAAAAGATGCACTTAAACCGCAGATCTAGTCAAACATAATCTGTTATTCACTCGCTAATAGAACTGCCTGTTTAGGAGCGGCTTTTTCATCGATTGCATTCATTTAGTGTAAAAATTTCAATTCAGTACTGCATCCTGCATTGTATAGAGCTGGAGGCACTGTAAGTCTTCTTACTTAAGCATTCATCATCGTTTTCTCGATTGCATCGGCTTTTTCCGATTCTCTCTCTCGATTTTCTAACCTAGGATAAAGGAATTGGGACTGGACGGCAGACGTGATTGCTTGTGTGGATTAATATCAGTGACAACTAATCTTTAAAATCGGGACTGCTAATTGAATTGGACCAAAAAAATTGACTAAAATTAACCCATGTTTGCGGGAGAGTAACCCTGACCTTGTTTTCAGGCTGAGTGAGGATACTTGAGTGTATGTGAACACCTTAAGGAAGAGCCCAAATCCCCGCCTTCCATATCACGGGCCAACTGATCTTAGCAAATATCACGAGTTGGATACTTTTATCTCATTGACAGTACCAAGTAGCCTCCGCCTGTTCGCGGGTAGATAGGGGCGAACCAGCGGTACTTTGCAACAAGGCCTAGCTTTGTCAGCCTCCACCTGCTTGCAGGTAGATAGGGGCACGTCTTTGAGTTCCCAACTCCGGATAGGAGTGAAGAAAGGAAGGACCGGCGGTATCTTAGGCGACAGGTTAAACAGTGAAGACGCATCCGGCTCTGAGCCGACTTCCCTATAGGCCGCGTAACTCCTTGCTATCTTGCTTGAAAAATCACACTTAAAATTGACAAGATTAATTGGACTCGGTTTCAGGTCCTTCACCGTGTTGAGTGTGAATTCAGGGTTTGCTCTTGCGTTTGTCTTTGTGTCTGTCTGTGTGTGTTATCCTGCGTAACTGCGTATTTTCTACCTCATTCTACTTACATATCCTCTTCAAAATGACGGGATATTGGTCCCCATACCCTGTGACCTCTGGTCAATCCTCCTCGACCATATACCGTTCATCTTCACCTTCTCCTTCTTCCATATATCCTCTGCCATCCACGGGAGACCCTTACCCGTGGTCGGTTCCACCTCAATCCGATTATGAAGTCAGAACTTCGACTGACTTCTCCACTTCTTCGCATTTCTCACCTACTCCATATTCTAACACTCCGGATCCACTTCCATCTTGGGCTGACTGTCCTTACTCTCGAGAGCTTGCAGGAATCAAAGACCCGAATGAAGAGCAAGCCAATGCTGAGACAGATGATTGGCAAAATTATATGCCCCCACATACTTCATTCTCACCTCAAGTAGGGACCATACCACAATCTACATATACACATCCCGACTTGACCTTAGGGCATAATGTGGTCGATCGAACAACCCGAATAAAGAGGGATGAACATCATGATTTCCCAGACTTGATTGACTTTAGTGATCAAGCCTCCATTAACCAGCCTTCATTCGGAGAGCCCATACATTCACAAGATTGGACTCATGAGCTAGACTTATCGGTCCTCGTTTCATCATATGAGGCTCCGACCAATATTTGCCATCTACATGGTCTATACTCGACCTGGTATTACATGCCAGATTCTAGGTATGTTGAGTACGAGCATCTAAAGTCTCAGCAGTATCCTCCACTTGAGCAGAACTCTCCCATGATTTGTCATGAGAATTTTGTGGAGGATGACATCTCCAGACTTATTAAGAAAAATGAATCATTTGGTAACGAGTTGAGAGATGTCATGGGAATATTACAATCAATTTCTGCCAGCCTGGGTATAAAAGTGAGAAAAGACATGAGTAGTTTTGAGGTTGAAAATAAAGCAAACATCAGGGAACCCACACCGTCTGTACAGCTGGAGTCCATTTTATCTCCCTCTTCTACTAACCACTTGTCCTCCAATCCAGAGTCTGATCATTCATCCATCAAAAACACCAAAAAAATTGAAAAATAAAAAATTCACATAAAAATTGAAAATGATTTAAAAAATTAGATTCCACTCTAAGGGAAGCACTTGATGAGGAATTGATCTTTAAACTTCCCTTAATAAAGGTCATAGATCACTTCCCCGACCTCAAGAGATTTTGTAAAGAGTAAATTGATGCCCAAGAGGTCAGGTATTAAGAGAACAAGGACTGAAAGACACATAGTGTCTATGGCCACATCCTTGGTGATGGGTAGAAAGACCAAGAGCCGCAGAGTAAAGCGGTTGCCCCGAGTTGAGTGTGAAATCAAAGACACTATCTTTACCCATGCAAGAATCGATGATGACTCTCAAATAAATATCCTCCCGACCTCTGTGTTTGACAAGCTCAAACTCAGGCCAATCAGAAAGTCGAGAGAGATCGTTCAGCTGGCTGATCGATCCATCAAACGGTTTAGAGGAAATATTTCAGTCATCGTTACTTTCCAAGATGCTCTACTCTAGGTGGACTTCACGATCATTGACATCGAGCACCGAGGAGAGTTTACCCAGTCTCCGATTATTCTCGGGAAGCCGTTCTTAGCCTCAGCTAAAGCGTCTATAGATTGCGAGACTCGGGAGATCGATTTCTCAGCATTGGGAGCACTCCGACCTCACCCATTCTTTGATACACTTTACTCTAAGGTAACCTGCACATCCGCTGACAGTCGTGACCATCGAGAGGTAGATGAGTTCCACCTCTCTACTACACCTGAGAGACCGACTGCCTGGACGACCATTGGTTCTGAGACTCCCCACATCTTCACTTCATCAACTACTTGCACTGCCACCAGGACAGCTTCTAAGGAGGACTCACAATCAGAAGCTATCATTAAGTCGGACATGACCTTTGTTGACTGCCTTGACCATTTTGATGATCCGATACAAGAGCCCAATAATGCCAAGCCGACTGAGACCACTAGCACCTTCCCGAGCCGTGTGTTGACCCTTCAGGAATATTACAATCTTTATGGTGACTCGTCTGATGAGGAACCCATGGTCAGCACCACACCACGTCCCGGACCTTTAAAGGAAGCAACCAAGATTAAATTGACTCCACATAAAAACACGGTTGCTCCCTCTTCTAGTCGGCTATTTAGTGAGAGGAAGTCGAGAATTGATTCCTCGAGGAGTTCCCCCGAACCTCTCAAGGCGCGTCTCTCTCATCTCCCACTCAATGATTCAGGTTCTAGAAAACCTACTAAGAAAGTTTCCTTCAACACACCGAAGAAGGAATTTTCTGAGGAGTCCTCATCTGGCCCGGACAAGGTAATTTATATGAGTGAGCTCAGTTCCGCTGTTCTCAAGCCTTATCTAAGCAAGCAGCCGTGTGTCGACCCTCGTTGGACGATCCCTACACCTCACTATTATTCATCTGAGGACGATTCCGACAGCGACACATATGTATATTATCCACCTCCTCGCGTCTGCAAGAAGGTTCATCACTAACCTTATTAATCCTTGTATATTCTCACTCTTTCCTGTATATACTTTCTCTCCCTCCCTCCCCAGTGATCCGAATCACTCGCCTCGACTCATCTCATTTCATTTTATGACTATACTTAGGATAACCAGATCCTAAGTATAGGGGGGAGAGTGACCCGCATCCATTCATTGTACATCCTCCAGATCACATCGGTCCTCATACTCACTCCTGTCATATACTTAGGCTGACCAGAGCCTAAGTATAGGGGAGACCGTTGCCCGCCTTGTATATACTCAACCATGTTTTCCTCTTGCCCTCATCCGCCTCATTTTTTGATCTTATTCTACACTTAGGCTGTCAAGAGCCTAAGTATAGGGGGCGGTGCGACTTCTATACGATTTTTGTAATTTTAGCTCTCTTACGCTTAGCCCGAGCTATGTCTTTTCAGTCGCTTTTCGTGCTTTGAGGACATAGCACACGCTAAGTATATGGGGGCGTGTATATATTACATATATACTTTACCCATAGCTCGTACTTTCACGTATTTCCGGGTGTTTTTGTATACATTATGCAATAATTATGGGGTGGGTAAAAATTGAAAAAAAATTTTTGTATAATGTTGTACTATAATACTTGTATAAAAAATGTAAAATTCTTGTAAAACATACTTTTGTAAAATTTGTTGTAAAATAGGATGTATACCGAAAAAAAATTGTATACTATATATATTATGTATAAACTAAAAACTTGTTGTAAATAATACAAATTGTTGTATACTTATACCAAAAAAATTTTTGTGTGTTGAAAATAAGGCTTCTTATTTACTCTTGCATATAATCCTTGCAATTAAAAAAAGAGTCTTGCATTTCATTCATAGCATGTCATCTGCACCTCTCATCTGCATATCTTGCATATGCAAGGTGAAAAGCTAGTGGGTTTTGAACCGAGTTATGAGTAGATGTTGAGGATGGACTTGATTTGACCTTAATCCACCTAATTTCAGAGGAACCTTAAAGGAACTGGAGTTAAGATTTCTCAGATCAAGTGACTTAATTCTTTGAGTCCGCAAGTCTATGTTCACATGTCATCTTGATTAGTCTAAGTAGAATATCTCGTGCACACGCATGATTCTTTTAGACAGTGACCTAACTTGGACAAGCACAATGCATGTAGCTCTTCATTGATGGGGTGGTAAGGAAGTAGAATCCTTTAGCTTGGAGTAGCACACGGGTGGAAACATCCGTCCTCCTCTAGGGAGGGTAGTGCATCTCAACCTAGTCTGGTGGTGTTGAAGTCTAAGGACAGGACGCTGTGGGTTGCAATAATGCTTCAAAAGAGGGATAGTCTACTGGCTCAAGAGGAAAAACTCTTGATGTACATGCTGCACCTTGTATATAGTTCCAAAAAAAAGGGAAAAAAAGAAAAAAGAAAAATGCAAGAACTCCAAAAAAAATAGACAGGCCAAAAAAATTTGCCTGTTGGAGTATGTATACTAGCAAGAAGTCTGCAGCTGGATGACTTGGCTACACTGGTCAGGCATCCCGGGATAGGTTAGCTACACTGGCTACCATCGATTCTTTATTCTTTTCTCTACCCCCTCCTCTTGAGTTGGTCGCACTTGAACTTAGAAGGGAATCCCCCCTCCTCGAGGAAAGAGTTACTAGACCGGGTTATTGAGTTACCTTGTTAGAGGAAGCTGGTTCCGAGTCATTTCTGATGTGGAGAGCTACTTTTCACTTACACAGTACAAGTAAGAATTATAGTCATCAGAAATTTGCGTTTGAGGATTTGTTCTGACCTGACTGTTGAGGCGTCGTGAATAGAAGACTTATGGAATTTGAAGTATGTTAGGTCTTAAGTTCAGATCCCAATAAGGTTCCGCCACACAATTAATCCAAAGGTCGATTCAAGCTCCATTTTCAACTTTTGTTCATGACCTTGATATGAAACCCAAAATCATTTCACTCTCGCATTTCATTTTAGTTGCTCGGGGACGAGCAAGGTTTAAGTATAGGGGGTTGATGAATCTGCGATTCATCACTCTAAAAATTGAAAATAGAGCTTTGTTCCCCAAGTAAATAGATGCATATTTCTACTTATATCGCATAATTAACATTCATGCATGCAAGCATAATATCTGCATGTTAGCATTCATATTGCATTAAATAAGAAGCCAATTTCACTTGTAAAGATTCACCTGTATATTAGATAAAATACCTTATTTGTATATATTTTATGCTAACTCCAAATGAAATAAAACTAACTATATTCTGTATATATTACTAACACCAATTAAAGAAAAATATCAAAAAATACTAACTTGCAAAATTGACCAATAAAATCTCAATCCAAGTTTGAAGTTAGGAACCTCAAAATGCACATATCTCTCTCATACAATGTCCGATTGAGGTCTACTCACTTTTAAAATAATATACTTTCAAAGACCATCGAAACAAGACCAATTTCATTAAAATCAGAGCTCGTATGCAAAACTTGGGTTTTGGGCCCCTTTTGTATATTGTACATAATGATCGTTTTACCCCTGTATTTTATCTTTTTATTTTCTTCATTATTAAAAATCCAAAAAAATTAGATTAAGTTGTAAATACTCTCCTCATATTTTCTCTATTTTTATTTTGATTTTTCTCTTATTGAAAAATGATAAAAAAATCACAAAAGATAAAATGTGGTATTTTATCTCTCTAAGGTACCACCCAAAAATACATTTTGTACAGATGATTTCCTTTGATTTTTGGCTCTTCACGAAAGTTGTATATCTCGTCGAGACGAGCAACTTTTGTGTTGACCAATTTTTAATTTAATCCATTTTGTTATTTCTTTTTAATTTTCTTTACATTTAATTTTTGAATTTTCCAGGAGCGACATGTGGCAGCTCCTGAAGCCGTCACGTGTCTCCCCATTTTTTCTATTATTTTATTATTTTTGGATTTATTTTTTATTATTATTTTACTATTGATATTTTAATTATTTTAGTAGCCTATTATATTATTATATTATTATATTTATTTTATCTCTTTTTACCTCTTCTCCTAACTTGTCTTCCACTCCAAGGCAATAACTCCCCACTTTCTCCACTACTCCATTCCCTCCACCCCTTCTCTAACTTCCTCCTCCTCCTCTTTATAATCTCCTCCATCCCTCCAATCATCCTCATCCACCGATCTTGAGAGAGAGAGAGCCCCAGCCCTCGTATCGTTCCTGGTGACAGCACGGACGAGACGATCTGAGCGACGACGAGCTTGGCCATCTTCGGCCGTGGTGAGATCCAAGGAGACTCACAACTCCTTGTTGCAACTTCCAAATCCGTTGCCAAGCTTCGGAGACCGCCATCTCCTCGAGGCCACAACGGAAGCCGCACTCCGTGGCTCCATCTTCGGCGAACCGCAGGTAAGTAATCTATCTTTATCTTGTCATTTTTCTATCTAACGATTTTTTCCCTTGTGATTTCATCCACAAATCATCACATCACCACATCATTTACTACCACCACCACCATCCATCAATCATCTTCATTTTATTTCCTCCACAACACCATTGCCATATATTTCTTGTTAAAAAAAATTACAACAAAAAAATATAAAAATTGCAAAAACAAAAAAAGTAAAAAAATTGCAGGTCGACGGCCAAGCTCCCATCTCCACCAGGCCGGCCATCGCCGTGCTCCGTGCTCCCCGGTGCTCCTCCGAGCGCGCACCACCTGGCGTGCTGCTCCTCCAGCCTCCACGCGACAACCACCAGACCGTGGCCGCTCCTCGCCCGACGTCGCGCGGCGCTGCCCAACTTCACGGCCGTCGCGCGTGGCCGCGCGGTTCTGCTTCACCTGCACCCCCTCGCGCCCTCCCTCGCCACGCCATCGCGGCGCGCGCACCAACGCTGGCGCCGCCCAGCGCTACAGTGCCCTCCTCCGCCAACCAATGCAGCAGCGGCGCTTTGCCGCCCCGCCTGGACACAGCTCCAATCGCCGCACGCCGCCGCGCGCCGCCCCTCGACGTCGCGTTCCACCGCCCCAGCGCAGCCACCTTCCTCGCTGTGCGTCGCGCTCTCCACCACTCTAACGCAACTTCCAGCTCCGTCGAAGGCGCGGCCTCGCACAGCCGCTCCCCAGCCCGCGGTGGTCCGCGTGCCCTCCTCCAGCACCGCCGCGAACCCCGCGCGACGCCGCCGCCTCGGTCGCACGCGCCGCCCCGCAATCCCCCCCCCGCCGACCCCCAGGTCGCCGCTCCTCTGCCTCCTCCGCGCGTGCGGCGGCCGCCCCTTCCCGCATCCTCGTGCGTGCCTTAGCGGCTAAAGAAGGTCTCCTTCATTTCATTTTATATTTGTGAAAATCTCATTTGTGTCCTTCCATGTTTATATATTTGCAGATGTGCCCTTAGGCACATTTCAGTTTGTTTTCTTTTCATTTCATATTGCAAAGACACCCCTGTATTTGAGTACTTATTTGGACAATCATTTCGCATCATTTATTTTAATGAAAAATAGCATTTTGTAGAGCAACTAATTCTTTATCTTGTGACTATTTATTTGCATTTTTGTGAGCATGTGATAATTTATTAAAAATCAGAGATTGAAAATTACATATATTTTATCCATTTATGCTCTGAAATTCGCACAAGTCTATTTCTTGCTCCAAGAATTGCGAAAAAATTGTAGATGATGCCTCTAAGTGTTTTTTAAGCACTATCCAAATTTCGTCCAATTAGGAGTTGTCTTGTGCCTAAAATAAATTGTAGAGTAATTTCTGTGATTGACTTTTAATTAATTCCACGAATAACATTTTTGAGAAATTTCAAAGCTCTTGGATTCTTTATTAAAATATCTATCTGAGATAAATAGGCCTTCGGATGATTTGATTTTGTGGATTAATTAGGAATTAAAGACCTGCAGTCGCTCTGTTTTCAGTAAAATATTCATAAAAAAATAAAAAAAAAGTGTTAGAAAATTAAAAAAAATAGCTTAGCTTAATTTCATCATCTTTAACTTTCAGTAAATTTTTCATAATTTTTTCTTGTCATTTGCACGAAAATTGCATAAAAACCCCCAAAACATTTGCATTTTCCATTTGTGCATTTTAAACCCAAAAATTCCAAAAAAATCCATGTTGCATTAATCATTGAATTAGGTTTATAGAAAAAATATAATTTGGTCATTTTGGATTAATTTCATATTAAAATTAAATTTGGCTGATTTGTTAATTTTCTTAATAACCTAGTTCATTCGTATTCTGCATTTGGCATTTTTTATTGTATAAAAAAATCACAAAAAATCCCACTTGGAAAATCGCAATCTAATCCATCTAACTTGATCCCGAGTTGTTCCTTTGCCTCCTTGAGTCGACCCTGGGGATTGCCCAGGCTAAATAAACATAAAACCGCGCGTTATTTCATTAGACGAATTAATCGACCGTGCGGTTATTTTTGATCGACGCGGATCTATCCGACTGCAACGCACTAGTCTAATCAGACAATATTAACAAGGGTAGGTCATCAACGTCCATCATTGTTACATATATTCTCCGAATATTACTTTGATGGAGGTATGGTACCATGGATTTTGTTAGAATGTGTGGGTACAAGTATTATTACAAAAAAGGTAGAAGTATGGTTGTAATTGCATAATCTTATATGGGCACAAGTGTAAAATTTTTTTTATATTAGTAATCTTATATATGTTCGAGTTTTTGTTGTAATGCTTACCCTCCAGTTTTTGCAATTATAGGTTTTCTGCTTCCTTTAATATTGTCAACAGTCGTGCCATTTAGTCATTAGATGCATCAAATTATTGTATATTCACATTTCTTTTGTTAATCGCGATGGTTGCCGTTATTGGTAGCATTTTCCTTCTATATCTTTTGTATAGTTTTTTCCCTACTAGAGGGAGCTTATTCTAATACCATTTGTAACGTTCGTGGGTCTAAGACTCAATCCATTGAGATTAACCGATATTCACAATTTGTTGGGCTTGAGTCCAGAGCCCAACAAGTTGTGAAAGTCTCACTATCCTTGATAAGGGCTCCGATCTGACCCTAAGATGTTACATATGAGGGTCTCATCCACCACAAATGGAAGCTTATATTTCTTAGTCGCTTATTATTAATTTGAAATTGTTAAACGTGAAGAGGTAAAAGATCATATATTAATTCACTTATTTATACCATGTCATTTCTTACAACCCGAAGTTCTTGGCACCACTGGTTGATCAGATCTCTTGCTTCCCTTTATTTATTTTTTCTACCTTCGATTGCCTCACAAATTATTTAGAAGTAAAGAGATTGTGATATCGACTCAATTATAAGAAGACAACTTAATGTGGATGACATGTGTAATGAATCCCATATTCATTAATATTATTCTAATAATTTAACCCTCTATCTAAGCTAATCCAATTAACTAAAATAATTAAAATTAAATACCTTGTAAATAATTAAGGTAATTATTGTAATTTAATAAAGTATATAATTATGGTATTTATGTGTCTATTGTTCTCTTTATTTTATGTATTTTCTTTATATTTAAAAGCCCATAACAATTAGTATAATATGTAAATAACATATTAAATATTAATTCATATTCAAAAGTACAGAAAATATAAACAATAAAATAAGTTTTTTCAAAAATACCTACAAAGATAGTACTATTTATATATGATGAATTTTGATTTTAGATTATATATGAAAGTTGTAGATCTTGAAAAATATACAACTTTCATGTTGAACACTTTTTTATTAACATCATTTACTATTTTATTTTGATTTATCTTGTATTTTACACTTTCCTTTTTTTATGATTGCGTTGCGTGGCCTCTTCTTGGCTAGCCACATGACCTGACCTTTCAGTAAGCCTCCTACCCATTCCAAGACATCTGATCTCTTAATCAAATGGTCCACGATGCCTCAAGCCCACTACTCTTTGGAGCATCTGATCATTTGACCAGACGCTCCCTAATCATCCAATCTTGCCTCCATTAGGGTCATTGGATCATCTAATCTAATAGCCACCAGTCATCGTCAATCTCCTGCAGTTGAAGCCCCAAGCATCGTAATCCTTAGTCGGCGTAACTTCAATCACTTTCTGTTGGCGACCCACGACCTCATTCTGGTACCATCTTGGAGCTCTTTCATCCCTCTTCCACGTTGAATCCTCCATCTCTGACTCCTCTTCATGCATGCCAACCAATTACGGTTAAAACCAACGCTCCCAATCACAACTCCTATGAACAAAACTACCAAGGAGGCGTCAGTTTTGCCCTATCTGCCTTTACTCGAGTGTCCCTTCGAGCCTCTTCCTCCCTCCGGTGACATGTAGAGAGAGTGATGCAAAGCAAAGACAGAGGTGGACCTTAGTCGAGATCTGAAGGTGGTGAACTTCATCATAACCTTTTGATAGGTGCTGCTCGAGCTTTGCACCCTCGCTGCATGCACCAAGCAAATACTAGGAGCTTCTAAATATCCATCACATGCCCGCGTTCATCCTCGGGTTTCTTCTTTGACTCCATACATCACCCATCTTCATGCATATCTTAGATCACCTTTTCTCATTCTCCAGAACCCTCTCAGCCTCAGGCCATTCTTTACCTTGCTCATGTGAAGAACCCAACAAGGGATTTGTTTTCTCCATCTATGACATCCCTCCAATTCCATCCAAATCACCCTAGAACCATGTTTGCTTTAGCTATACCTTGCTAAAACTGCAAGTCCTTCAATTGGCTCAATGATTGGAGTTGGAATATATCTCCGGTCTTGTCCATAGCTTGAGAGATTCTTGATATGTTTGCAGGATTTTAGGTTGAAAATCATTGAATCACCTATATTCTTCTAGTAATCTTTATCTATTTCATCTTCATTAAAATAATCTAGAATAGTTGTATTATTTTTCCATGCATCCTTTCATTTAGACATAGAAATTAAAATTATAAATAATTTAATACATAGATTAATTTAAATCAAGCAACTAAAGTTGACAAGTTTTTATCAGATATCCATTGATATCATTCGGAGGATCCTATTTTCTTTTGTGAGGGGTTAGATTGCATCTGGAGAAGGTGCATTCCTCAGGAGGAAGTTCACAGTGTCCTAGAACATTACCATGCTTGAGAATCAGAAGGATACCACTCTGAAAAAAGAATAGTAGAGAAAGTGATACAATGTGCCTTCACGATGAGACAGACACCTCGTGAAGGGATGGCCTAAGCTCAATACTTCAGACTAAGTATGCAAGAAGACGAAGCCTTACTCGCCCACATACGATAGAAGTGCCAAAACATCATGAATCCATATGATAGACAAGGCCGTACTCAGGTTGGGATTTGGGCTCTATTTCTAAAGGATCGTGCCCCGCTCTGTCTAGAAGGTACTTGAATACAATGGTGGTGTTGTGAACTCAATACAATGAAGTTTATTCAATCAGTTTCAATTAGGTCAAGGTTTTTTAGCAGACCCTTTTTTTAATTTTTCTGGTTTTTACTTTTTTGAGGTATTTTTCATGCTAGAGGCCTAACAGTTTTATCAACTCTTTGTTTGGCCTATGTGAGAAAAATCGGAGGGAGAAGACGGAAAGCCAATGCAAGTCGAAAAATAATGATGCAATGCTCAATCAGAAGAATTACAATGCTTCCCGGCTCTCTCCATGTAGGACACAAGACAAAAAAATAAACCTAAACTATATGCAATGCAACGAGGAAATCGTCCAAAGACATGAGCCTTAATTATCGTGATGATGTTGTTCAATTTGTCTAGATCCAAACTTGAGACTGTATGCACAAAATTGATATTATGGATTTGGATTTAATTTAATCGAACATCCACTCCTAGATACTAGGGGCCCACTCCACAAGATGTAAAATAAAAATATGGTGAAAAACACAAAACATGAAAAATAAATAAAAAGAAGAGGAAAGTAAGGATAAATAAAAGTAGAAGATGATGAAAATGTGGAAAATCTGATCAGGTCGCCCAGGTGAACAATCACCTGATGAAATGGACTTGTAAGAGTCTAAGTGTTCACGTGTTTGGATAATGTATTATTACAAGTTAATTAAATGAATCTCTCTCACATAAAATTAAACTAAATCTAATCTAAGGTAACTCTGCTCGGCTTCTTGTCTCTTCCACTATTCTCTCCTACTGGTGAACAAAGAACCTCTGGTCTCCGCAACTCTTGGGCGCGTAGAATTTCCAAAGAAATTCTCCCTCAATAAGCGAGTCCTCGCAACAAATTTAAATAAGAAGATAATCAAAATAGAGAGAGAGAGATAATAAAGTGAATAATGGCAAAATAGACTAAGTATCTACTATATGCTCTACAAATCAATGCTACAAGGCAATGATGTCATCTGATGCATCAGGATCGATGAGTTACCCGAACGTTCGATCTTGAAGGGATTGTAATGTCCGACAAGTCGGATCCGACAATCATTGTATTAGTGTCTCTCTCGGCTTTCAACACTCAAACAATCTGAATAAATCAATAAGTAAACAACAATAATGACTCATCAATAAAATAAGTGAGCTAAATTTTATTATATCCTACAAAAATGTGTATAGTGACAAGTAGTTGGGGTTGAACCATAAAGAAGCACATGAGGTAGAGCATGAAAATGAATAGACAACTAGGTATTTTTGTATTTTTTATTTTTAAATGTTTTTATGAGTTTTAATTTATTTATATTTTTAAATTTTGCAAATTTTAATTTAAAATTTTTTTAAAATAAAATATAGGAAAATATAAATATTATATAGATATACTATATAAAGAGGAATAGAAAAGGGGTGTTTTATATTTTTAAAATATAATGAATAAACTCAAAATTTCATAAATAAACTCTTTTGGGGTTTTATAATTTTTCTATATTTTTGGTGATTTTTGAATAATTTTTTTGAAACTTTTTATGGATTTTTAAATAAATAAATAAACAAAATAAAGAAAACAAAAAAATAGAAACTTCAAATGGGTTTAGTAAATATCTATCAAATTAGATTGAGCCCAATATAATTTTTCCTAAATATTAGATAATACAAAGAAAATAAGAAACTTAAAACATATTTCTGTGATTTTGTTATGGTTTTTCTATGACTTTTTTTTAATTTTTATAATATTTTCTTGTATTTGGTGATTTTTAGGAGCCTTTTTAAATATTTTGCAAAAATATTAGGATAAAAGTTAAAATATAACTAATCAAAGATGCATAGTAAAAAGATTATAATACACTTTATGATTACTATAGGCTGCTACTACACTCTCTGATGACTATATGTGGTACTATGTGTAAAGAATACTATATGCGGGACTATATTTAAGGTGCTACAATACAACCCAGAAAAGAGTAGTTGTTATATGTCTGTAAAGCTAGTAAATTCTTCTTTGCCGAGCAAAGATATTTCTAGCCAAGTTAAAGTAAAAAAGATGATGGAACCAAGGAGCAATCCAAGGAACCATATTAACATTCCAAGGACCTTCAAGTAATGTGTACCAAAGAAATCCGTAAATTATTTTTGCAAAAATCAGGGTTAACCAAAGGAGATAAGTTGAACGTCCACTCATGACCAGACTGTATTTCGTAGGACATCAAGATAGATCGTACTAGGAAATGGATTATGGACAATGGATGTTCGCGACATGACAAGAGACAATGGTCTCTTCCTCAACATCAAGGCCAAAACTAGTGGGACTGTCACTTTTGGAAAGAAGCACACATGTATGATAGTTGACGAAGGTATGATCTGAAATCCAATAACTTCTATTAGTCATGTTAGCCTTGTTGATAGTTTGAAACACAATATTTTTAGCGTGTCTCATATCTATGATAAAGGTTTTAAAGTAGTATTTTTTAGTATGATTTTGATGTTCTTAAGGAAGACGCACAAGACATGTTACTTAAGGGAAACATGCATAAAAGTATCTACACACTTAGATTCGATAAGTGTTCATCAATAAATTGCCTTCAAACAACACAAGAAAAACCTTTACTCTGGAATAAAAGATTATGTCACGTTCAATTTAACTAAATCTATAGAATTAGTAAACTTGACCTAGTTAAAGTTCTTGTAAACTATCCTATAAGAAGGTAAGAATGTGCTCAGTGTGTGAATTAGGAAAATTCCGTAGAAAACTCCAGAAATCCAGAAAGCTTTATCTCGACAAAAAACTTTTTAGCTTAGTCAGACCATTAGAGCTTTTACACTTAGATTTATTTGGACCCCAGAAATATGAAAGTTTAAGTGGTTGTCGCTACTATTTTGTTATAGTAGATGACTATTCACACTATCCTTCGGTTGTGTTCATTTCTTTTGAGGACTTTCTCCGAGTTTGAGAAACTAACCAAACAGATTTAGAACGAAAAGAGATCTACCATCACTTAGTTAAGAAGTGATCATGGTGGAGAATTCGAGAAGGAAATTAATTCTGACAACTATACTAAGGTTGGATCAAGCATGAGTTTTTTGCACTTAGAACAACCGCTCAGAATGGCGTAGTTGAATAGAAAAATCACTCCTCAAGAATGTGTCCATATAATGCTATGTGAATCCGATCTTCAGAGGTCGTATATACATCATGCTGTCTTAAACAGGACTTGATTCGACCAAGGTTAAAGAAGACACCTTTTGAGCTCTATTTCGAACACTAATCAAGGATAGGTTATCCGTATCCGTGTCCGACTGTTTTTATCCATGCTTGCAAGATACAACTCTTTAAGTTCCCTGCACTCTATCATGACTGCACCACTTCTGCATTGCCTTTGTTTCTTACTTTCAAATTTTACAAAAGAGACGTTAAGAGCAAAAATGTATTTGGTAAATTAGTCAAGTTACATGTGATAAATAACCCTAATCGTGTGTTAATTAATTGATTAATAAGATCGAGATAATCCCAAGTTAATGGATTTAGATCATAGTTTTTACTCGCTAGGGTTTACACGTTAAATCCTTGTCTTTATTTATGCATTCTCATGGTGGACTAATTTTATGAACTTAATTTGAATTATATTCATTTTTATATGATGATTATTTTAACAATACGTTGTTCAGCTCCTCCTCCCAAAAATCCCGTGTGCCAACTAATTAAAAAAGACGAAACATTAGAGTTTTTAATTTTTTTCTCAAAAAAAGGGTGGTGTTGTTAAAATTAGGTATGGAGCTCGCAGGTGGAGAAAGATAAAGTAGAAGGGAAGAAATACCAAAAATAAATGTTATATAATTTAGTGATTGTTTTGTAAATATTATTTTAGCATAAATAAATATTATTTTTGTAAATATTATTTTACCAAAAATAAATACTAGTCCTTTACCCACTAGTGGATGGTGGCAGGAGTGCAAAGGTAGACATAGATGTTTTGTGAATATTATCATGTAAATATAAAAACAAGTAGGTGAACGAACAAGTGTTATTGGCAAATTTGACGGGACATAACTATGAAAAATATACTGAATTTTGTGGAATTTTTTGGGTAAATATCAAAGTTTACGTGGACATACATATCAAACCATATTATTTATTTAACTACAACAATTTAGGTTTCCATCTTTATTGCAACTTTATATACATTAGAAAAGAGAGATGCAACAAGGCACCCAAGTACAAGAAAATGTCCTTCAATGATCATGACTACAAAGATGATGGCTATGAATAAGATGATTTGAAGATTGTAGCATCTATTTTCATTGCAGAGACACTACAGAATGAAAGGCAGATAATAGAGGCGCATATGTCATTGGAAGGCCATGTATATGAGTGTTCTTTTCATTGGGAAAGGCACAAGAACAAGGAATACATTGAGATTAGGAAGGTCCCAAAAAATATCTAAAATTTTCATCTTCAAACGTTATCAAAGTGATGATCTCGATGATGTTGATTTGATCTTTTGAATCATGCTGACATCGACGCTGACTCGGTCTTTTGTTGACGTCCACACCTCAGGTCTCCTCAATCACTCAGACACTCATTTGATCATGTTGTGTATTTGACCATCCTTTTGTCTTCAATATTCAGAGCTTCATCTATGCCAAACAGTCGATCGTTCATCCACGCCAAACAATCACAACCTCTTCATGTTCACAGAAAAAGAATAATAGGAAAATTAGTCGTAATCGAGCTCATAAAATTGGAGCATCTTAACAGTACAAACTATGAGATGTGGAGATAGAGAATTCACAATGGCCTCGTGTTCAATAATATTGATTCCGTGATTGATAAGCCCGCTCTCGAATTGCATGAGAATCCTACCGTTGAATAAATTAAGGCACATGAGCAATGAGAATAAATGGATAATATGGAGCTTCATGTTGATTTACATGAAGGACAATTTGATGCGAACTTTCAAAACCCGCTAAAACGCACTTAAGCTATGGAATGTAATGAAGGCAAAATACCACTCTAATTAGTATTTAACTTCGATTGCAAAAATATAGTTCCCTCGAGATGAAGCAAACATAAAACATAATCGATTACTCGAATAAAATGATCGTCATGCAAAAGACTTAGAAGCAACGAAATTGGTAATTCTAGATATGTTACAAGAGGGAACTATTTATAATACTTTGCTATCATCATTTGATGTGACTGCAACATCTTTAAGATGGAGTGGTACCATTAAGAATGTTTCTGATCTTCCTTCCCAGTTAGTGATGGCATAAGACTTGGCCAATCAGAGAAAGAGAAGGAAGTGATGAAACTATGTTTCAAGCACCTAAGAGCCGAGAATTGAGTTAAAAACCATAGAAAACACTTGCAAGTACATTTTTTATTTGACATTATTAACATTCATGCATATATATATATATAAGAATAACTAATGAGCATATTAAAATCACTAAAAATATTAGAAATATAACATATCAAAAATGAGAATAATATATAGATAGAAAGGACGTACATATGTATATAAGACCCTCAATGATAACCCTTATATTTCAGTACATGATGAGTCTAGAATTATCCTTAGTTAATTTGTGAGAATTAACGCATGAATAAAATGCTCCATTGGTGTTGTAGGCGGGTAATATGAATCAATCAAGAAATAACCATGTAATTAATTAATTCAATTTTAATTCGAGTGGTTTTATGTTTATTTAGCTTGAGCAAGCCCCGTAGTCGAACTCAAGGAGGCAAATGAACAACTTAATTTAATGTCTATCAAATTTAGTGTGTGATTTTCAAGTCATATTTTTTGTATTTTTAATGCAATTTGTGAATGCAAATGAAAATGTGGTCATTTTTAGGGCAAGAAAAATAATATCAATCAAACGATTTCCAAAAATTACAAAACTTGGTCGAGATGTGAAATATGATGAAATTGATGCATTGTAATTGTTTTGGAATTTTCAGATGCAATATGATTACTTAATGAACTAATGGAAGAAAACATGGGATGGAGATCCATGGCCAGAGGATGGCTGGAGCGAAGGCAGCCTGATGTAACAGCTGATGGCTCGAGTAGTCGAAGGGTATATGAGGAAGATGAACAATGTTGTGTATGGAGGAATACTGTGGAGGTGTGTTGGTGGATTGACTGGGCGAGTGGATGGCGGAGAGCGCTGGAGCAAAGGGATAGACGGAGGAGGGAGACGAAGAATGCAAAGAAGGATGGGTTACCTGGGAATGAAGAACTCAGAGCAGAGGAACGCTCCAAGCTTTGCTTGACAGTTTGAGATTGGAGCAGAGCAACCGCGTTGGGGCAAGTTGCAACGAGATGTTGCTGCCTCGGATTACGCCCAGTTTGGAGGGGGGTTCGTCAGAGAAGAATGGGACTTACTGTCACCATCATCGACGATCAAGACCTGGAACTCCCTTCGTCGTTGATGAATCAATGGATGAAGGTCTTTGAGGGACGGAGCTTCGGTTATATAGGGGGAAGGAGATGGAAGGTGGAGGTGGGATTGGATTCGGCCAAAGATGGCAGGAGATCAGGAAGAGGGATCAAACCAAAATAGATCATTTTGCACAAAGTGACTTTTGAGGTACTCTATGTATATAAATACTTTCATTTTTGGGTTTTGTATTTTTTTATCATTTTTAGATAAGATAAGAAAAAAACAGAAAAAATGCGATACAATCAAAGAAAAATATTTAAACATTACTCTATTTTTTATTTTTATTAAAAAAAAGAGGAAGAAATAAAATAAAGTACGATAAAGACGGCTTTTGTAGAGACTGTTAGTGAACACTCAAACTAGGTTAGTTTCTTTTATTTTGGTTTTATACAAGTTTGGATTTTTATGCATTTTAGTACAATTTTATCAAAGAAAATAAATGAAATAGAAATAAATAAAAAGAGTCAAATATGTACATAAAATAATAGGTCAACATCAGGTAAAATACACAATGTACAAAAGAGGCTCAAAACCCAACTTTCACATATGAGCTTCGATTCACTTGAACTTGGTCTTCTTTTGAAGGTAATTGAATGTCCATTAGTTCAAAAGTGAGTACGATTAGATCAGACACTGTATAAAGAAGAGATCAATATTTTAATCTGATTATCCTAAAATTATGGTTTGTCTTTATGGACCACTTATACCTGTTAGTGATTTTTTTGTATTTTTCTTTATTCTTATTAGCAATATGTACACAATGGAGGTCATTTCAGGTGATTTGGAGTTAACATGAATTAATTAAAAATTGAGGAAGCTAGCTTATTTTACAGTTCAATTTGGCCGGGATTTTAGGCTTCTTATTTTATGTAATTATGCATGATCAAATGCACTTATTATTTACATATACATGAATGTTAATTATGCAAGATGATTGATAAAATGCAGATGAATTTTGAGGAACTGAGTTTAATTAGTCTCTTTTAGAGTGATGAATCACATATTCATCAACCCACTATACTTAAACTATGCTCACCCCGAGAAATTAAAGAATTAAATGAGGTGAAATGAGATTAAGTTCCCTACCAAGATTATGAGCAAAAAGTGAAAATGGAGCTAAACCCGACCTTTGGATTATTTGTTTGGCATAACTCATGTGAGAAGTATGATTTTAAAATCAACAGCCTCCAAGTTCTACATATCATTGTAATAGTTTCGGCTCAGAAGTCATCTTAGACCAATCCTCTTCTCAAAGCATACCCCATGAACATTGAACAATTATCTCAAGTGTGTGAGAATTTTTAGCTCTTCCCATCAAGAATGTCATCCTTGGGGAGTCAGGTATTTCCTTCTAAGTTCAGTTGTGATGTGTTCACAATCAAAAGTTGGAGAAATTTTTAGAAGGAGGGAAAAATAACTGGAGGGTGACCAATATAGTCACCTCTCCTTGTGAAGCTTGCTAGTTTAGCCATATCTCCACCAAGATCTGCAGGTCGCCAAAGCATAGATATTTTTGGTCTAATATTTATTTGGTAGTTGGGTTCTTTTTGTTTGCTTTTTTGGTTTCTCTGCAATGATCTTATTGTGCCCACTAGGGATATAGAATCTTTTTTCCGTACAAATTTTAGAGTCTTAGAAAAAATTGTACACAACCGTCCATTCCTTATCCAAAGCTTTATTTCAACCCGTACTTCGGTCTTTAGATATTCATGCTATCAGAAAATAGACTCACGTAGTCTAGGACCTCGTCTGAGTTGATCTAAGTCCATAATGCGAGCGTACAGATTAATTCCCTATTCAAGAGGCATACATAAAATAAGGTGACCAGATTAGACACTAAGAGTCGAAGTCTGCACATTTTCATGCAGAACTCGAAGAATTAAGTCAAATACTTGAAGCATCGAAAATCTTATTTCTCCGTGAAATTCCTCTGAAAATTAGGTGGATTAAAGTTAAGTTAAGCCCACTCTCAGTTTCTGCTTATAACTCAGTTCAGAACCCAAGGACTTTTTACCAATGCTTGAAGTGTAAGATGAAGTGTAGATGTGTGAAATGCAAACATTTTTTTAGATTTTAATACTTTTTTAATGCAAGAATTTTTTTTGATGCGAAAATGAATAAGAAGCCATTTTTCAAAACTTTTCTTATACACACAGTCTTAGTTGCACAAAATACAAAGTTAATATTTTTTTGACTTTACAAGTCAGTTACCCACCCTGTAAATAAGAATATACTTACACGAAAGTACGAGCTATGGGTGAAATAAGGAGTATATATACACACTCCTATACTTAGCGTGTGTTATGTCCTTAGAGAACAAGAAGCATAGAGAAGACATAGCTCGGGCTAAGCGTAAGAGAATGAAAAAAGAAAAGAAAAAAATGGCATGCCCCCTCATACTTAGGTTGTGAACAGTCTAAGTATAGAATAAGGGAGAAAATGAGGAAAATAAGGGGAGAAATGAATGACGAAAGTATATACAGCGGACATCTGGTCCCCCTGTACTTAGGTTCTGGTCATCCTAAGTACGGAAGAAGGGTAGGGGTCCGATGAGATCTGGAGAATCATAAGGAGTGCACATTTGAAATGTGTGAAAATAAAGATGATATGTAAATCTTGTATTTGAATGATTTTCTTCATGTAGGATGGTCCGATGAATCTTCAATGGGCTTGCTCTGTATGAAGTTGATGCCCTCAACTTGGGCTAAATGTTCTTTAGAATCTACGTATGGCTTCAACAATTTCCCATTCACTAGAAAAAGTTGTGCACCATCTTTGAGCTCAACAATATCAACACTTACATTATTGTGAACATCTATGATAAGGTAGGGACTCTTCCATTTTGATTTGAGTTTTCCGTGAAAAATCTTCAAATGGGAGTTGAACAACCATACTTTCTGCCTAGTGAGAAAGGTATTATGCCTATTGTGTCTATCATTCCATCTCTTGACCTTGTCCTTATAGATCACATCGTTGTCATATGCTTGTTTCAGATTTTGATTAGCTCATAAAGATTCAAGTCACGGTATAGTTTCTTAGGGTTACAACTCCAATTAATCTTCTTGATCACCCATTTTGATTTGTGAATTAACTCTGCGGGCAAATGGCATGGCTTGGATCATCATAAAAGGTGAAGTATCAAGCGGAGTATTGTAGGTTATCCTATAGGCCCACAGAACCTTTTCCAAAAGCTGAGACCAGTTCTTCCTATTGGAACGAACCAATTTTTGAAGAACACTCTTCACCTCTCTATTAGAAACCTCTGCCATACCATTAGACTGTGGGTGGTAAGGACTGGCTACTTTATGCTTGAATTTATAGACCTTAGCCAATAATCTAATTTCTCTGTTCACAAAATGGCTACTCCCATCAAAAATCAAAACCTTTGGAACCCCGAACCTTGCAATAATATGTTCCTTGATAAACTTACAGACATTCTTTCTATCTACAGTTCGGATCGGGATAGGATCCACCTACCATGACAAATAATCAACCGCTAACAATATGTAATTATGTCCATTATTATTGGGAAAGGGATCCATAAAATAAATTCCTCGTGCATCAAAAACATAATAGAAAATCATTGGTTGCATGGTCATTTCATCTCTATCCAACAGTCCCTCCTATTTTCTGACAAATCGAGCACGATCGTACAAAATCATTGGCATCTCTAAACAAAGTCGACCAGTAGAAACCACATTGGAGCACCTTGCGTGTGGTTCTCTTTCCGGAATGGTGTCTTCCAGCCTCAAGTGTATGACAGTGTGTGAGGACACTCTGGTATTCCTCCCGAGGAATACAAATTCTCCAAGCACCATCTGGCCCCTTAAAGAAATGAACGATTGTCCCAGTGGTATTTCCTTGAATCCGACTTCAGTTAATCAATACTCCTCTTTTGGCCAACCCTGGGGAACTTGCTTGAAGAAAAGATAGTTCACCAAGTTGGTGTACCATGGGAGTGAGTCAGTAACACACTGACTCGCCTGGGACGATCTCTCGAATTGGTTCAATGCTAAGATTATCATTCTGCTCAACTCGGGAAAGGTGGTCAGCCACAACAATTCTTTATTCCATGTTTATCCTTAATTTCCAAATCAAATTCCTAGATTAATAATATCCATCTCAAAAGATGTGCCTTCGTGTCCTTCTTTTTCCATTAGGTATCGGATTTATGTTTGATCAGTAAAAACCATCACCTTGGAACCCAATACATATGATCAGAATTTTTCAAGGGACCAAATTATCGCGATCATTTCCTTTTCATTTATTGTATAATTTCTCTGTGTAGGATCCAAAACTTTGCTCGCATAGTGAATTGCATACGGTTTCCCATCACGCCTTTGTCCAAGCATAGTCCCGATAGTAAAATTCGATGCATCAGTCATGATCTCAAAGGGAAGATACCAGTCGGGAGCTTGCAAAATCGATGATTCATGTATTTCTTTTTCAGGAGCTCAAAGGCCTCTAGACACTTGTGATCGACAATGAACTCAGTGTCTTTCACTAAGAACTCAGTCCATGGGCATGCAATCCTTGAAAAATCATGAATAAATCTTCTATAAAATCTGGCATGCCCTAAGAATGACCTCGCTAACTTAACGTTCGTCGGTGGCTCAAGTTTCCTGATCACATTCACTTTAGTAGGCTCAACCTCCATTCCATTTTTTTGAAGATGGCATGCCCCAACATGATACCCCCTGTCACCATGAAGTAAACGTTTCTCCCAAGAGAGTACCAAATTGACCTTCCTACACCTTTTGAGGATACGTCCAAGTACGCTAAACATGTATCAAAATAATCATCATGGACCAAGAAGTCATTCATGAAGAATTTCAGGAAGTTACCCACCATCTTGGCAAATACGACGATCATGCACCGCTGAAATTTGTCAGGGGCATTACATAGCCCAAATGACATGCGCCTGAATGCGTAAGTGTAGAAAGGACAAGTAAATGTGGTCTTTTCTTGGATCCTCGGGATGACGACTACCTGATTGTAGCCCGAGTACCCATCAAGAAAATAGAAGAATACTTTCCCTGCAAGTCTCTCCAAGATTTGATCAATGAATGGTAGAGGGAAGTGATCTTTATTGGTCACGGCATTCAGGCACCTATAGTCAACACAGACACATTACTACATGAGTACTCGTGTCACAATCTCTACCCCCTCCTCGTCGGTAACCATATGGATTCTCACTTCTTCAGAACAATGTGAAGTAGGGGACACCCACTTGGAGTCAGAAATAGGACTATAAACCCTGCTTTGCACCATTTTTCAATCTCTTTCTTAACTACTTTTTGAAGATTAGGGTTTAGTCTTCTCTTAAATTCACAGGAAGGTCTTGTGTTATCCTCAACATATATTTGGTGCGTGAAGAGAGAGGGATTAATACCCACGAGTTCCGATACGGTCCATCCAATGGCCTTGTGGTTCCACTCTAGAACTTCAAGTAATATAGGTTCGTGTTCTGCAGTTATGTCGAGCTAATAATCATAGGGAATCTCTCTTTGGGTCTAGAAATAAATGCATAATTGAGTGTAGGAGTAAGTGGTTTCAGCTCAGGAAAACTAATCATTAATTAGGTATAGATGAATGACATCTAAAGTTCGGTTATGTGTTGGATGACGATGGATTAACTTGTGATGTTGGCTACCAACTCTGATGTAAGGTGAGTCGGATCGCATGAGTAATACGTTAATTCGGCCAAAGCTGTGTCCGACTCGTCATCTATATGCCTTAACTATCCTAAAGAATATGGGACTGATAGATCCAACAAGATCTATGTGTCATCAAGGGTATAGGCAAATGCGTCTATAAGTAAATCAGAAAACACCTAGAAAACTGCAATGTGCACTGAATCTTCTCCAAATGAGAGGGTCTCGCTCTGTCCGGTTGGAGTCTACTGCTAAAGTCCAGTTCTGCTAATCAACTTGCACTCTACCTCTTAAAGATTTTGCATACTCGGTACTAGATTCAATGTCGAATATTTTCCATTTTGTCTGCTTCATCTCTAACTCCACTTCTCTTCCTGAGAATGGAACTTCATCATTCTTGTGCCATAATTGCAAACTACCCTGCAATCCTCAAGAATGATTATCCAAGAATGATATGAGATTCTCTCCCATGATTGGGGGTTTCCATATCAAGGACGGTGAAGTCCACTTTGTACTCATGCCCCCCAACCAAGATAACCACATTCTTCGTTTCTCCCTTAGGTCTCTTCATTGATCAATCCGCAAACTGGAGTAGGGATGATGATTTTCTAAGAGGTCCTAACTGCAATTTGTAATATAAATGCTAAGTGTAGAAGATTGATTAAAGAACTGTTATCTAAGAGAGTGTGTATAAACACAATGTTGCCGATGTGACTCTCTGCATAATGAGCACCAAGATCTCTCTTTTTCCTTCGTAGATACTGATTTTTGACACAATGGGTAGTGGCAACTGTTAAGACATGAGATTTCCACAAATTGGTTTGGTTTCTTCCTCGAGTCCTAATAGGAGTGCATCTCATTTTCAAGTACATCTAAAACGCAGGATTGTTTGTCACAAATTGATCAAATGACACTTTAACTGTAACATTTTCTTGACAAAATTGTGCCATTTCTAGGTCCTCTTGAATGGGCTTCTTTCCTTTGTGCTTTCCTCTCGTAAGAGCATGGGGGGAAAGGAATGGGAGCAGTCGAGATAGGAAAA